>JAFEMH010003631.1:0-254982 GCA_022495995.1 Adenophora triphylla var. japonica | reverse complement strand
GTAAGTGCTCCAATTTGAGCTTGTTAGAATTTTCGTTAGAAAATTAACGAAAGTTATAACATTTCTAACAATTCCTAACAATCCTAACTTTTCTAACAAAGTGAGGGTAAAATGGGCATTGTTATTTAAGGTTAAACCTTAAAAAGAATCTCAAAAAGCAAAACAAAAGAAGAAAACCAAAAATGGCAATGGTTTGGAAACAAAGTAGGTAAGCGGCCATTAATTTGAATTTTGAAAAAGAAATATTCTTCTTGTCCAAAGCGAAGACTGCATTTAATGAACGATTACCTTATTTGCTTGGACCTATCAGCGTGGATACCTTTGTCATTTTCGGAGGGCTATAAATTGAGCCCTCCGAGTCCACAAAAATAAGGAGGAAGAACACATTTTGCACCTTAGAACCTCACGCGCGAAATATATAGAGAAAACGAGTGAGAATTCTTCAAGAATTGTCACCTTTTTCTCTCGAGTCTTTCCCAACTTCATACTCATCCACTCACTCTCATATTAAAGCCCTAAACACTCATACACTCAAGCCAAACACTCAAGAACCACCAAGGAAGATTGGTAAAGCCCTCCTTCTCAAAACCCTAAATCTCAACCATGCATGCATCTTCAAACTACAAAATGTAGTTCTTTCATCTTCTTGCTCTAGATCTAAGAAGATCACCATGGGAAAGACCATCTCCATGGATGATCTTCTACAAAGATCAAAATTATTTTTAAGCTTTTCTTACTTTCTTGCAAAGAAAACTCATTTTCAAAACCCTAAAAACCATTTTCAAGCATAAAATCTTGATTTCAAAGGATAAAATTCCCCTTCCCAAGCAAATGAAATGCTTAGTCCTAATGTACCCCAAGGATGGTTTGGTATAGTTGATTCACCACTAAAATGTCTAGTGATCACTAACCAAAACCTAGGGAAATGGGGACAAGCATGGATGCAAAACCCCTTAAAATCATATTTTCTTTCTTGAGAAGTTGCTGTCCAGTAGCAATTTTCTCAGACCTCAGTCCATGGTCTTAATTTTTGGACACAGATGAACTTGGAATTTGGTGTTGACTACAAAATACTTTTTGTAGCCAACATCAGAGCTTTCCAGACATATTTTACCTTATTTTTTGGGTGAGTAAAACTCCTCTTTTAAAATTTTCTTTCAGAGGCTAGTTCATCAGCTTCTGAGAATCCAGATCTCATATCTGAGGTTTCCATCAGGTTTTGACCCCTCAAATCTTCTCCAAAATGGAAAATTCCTTCGCACAAACTTCATGTAAGGTGTCGAGAACAACTTTCATTCTCTGAGTTTATCCAGATTATGAAGTTTTAAGACCCTTGAATCACTTTTAAAATCAAAGGTCCACTGCCTGTTTCATTCTGGCAGAAATGGCTCTCAACTTCAAAAGGTCTTTTGAGTACCAAATCTCAAACCAAAAATTCTTCCAAAAATCATGGGATCAGTTTAAAGTCTTAAAAGACATCCCAATTTTTACTTTTCTGAGTTTCAAATTATTTTGGCCAAAACACACACACACACACACACACAAATGATTTTCAGCTTGGAAGACTACGTTTTACGAGGCGCGTCGGTGCACACTAACGTCCTTCCCGACGCGTAACATGACCTCCGAACCTAAATCTCTGATCTCGGAGCTTTTTCAAAGTTTTGGCCTTCAAAATTAAAATGGCGTGGCGACTCCGTTTTTCCGGTTTTATTTGGTTTTTCAAAGAAACGCAAAAATCGAATTTTTCCCGCGAATGGCAACATCATCACGGTGGCGACTCGGCCCAGGGACTAAGCTTTTAATAAAAAATGGTATTCGGTATATTGGTGAAACCACTAAATTTCCCGTTATCGCCTCCTAACACGAGTCGGGGATAAATTGTGGTCTAACAATCCCACGTACCGGTATCACCGTTTTCAAAAAAAAAGCTTTTGAGGGTCAAGCTTCCGTCCGGCTTTGAAAATCATTTTTGTGTGTGTGTTGATTTTGCAGATTTCATGTTGTTTTGGCCGCCTCGGAGAAAGTCAAAATTTTATTTGTCGGAATAATGTCCCTAAACGTCGGAATTTTCGTGCTTATGTGCTCATTAAAATTTTTCAAAAAAAAAAATTCAAAAAAAAAAGTTTTTCAAAAAAAAAAGAAAATTTCCAAAAAAAAAAGTCATGCATCATATTTTTAAGACACATAAAAATTTCTATTTTACTCGGAAAAGAATATAGCGCTTGCACACTACGCGCACGTGACCGTACAATGCACACTACGTCCCTTAACGGGAAATCCTTGTCGCGGTCCGTTTGGTCTTATTACGCCTCTCGGATGAGCACGGGACTACCCAAACATCCCATAGGAGCCTCGTGTCGACCATGCGCTTGTCAGTGACACACTTTGTCAGAGACCAGGTTGGTTTTAGTACAGTGCAGTTGTCATGCCTGTCAGTGTATAGACCTTTCCTTTCAAGCCTTTGTCGGCATACCGACTCAATATCTTTCGGGTCCCTAATCGGTCGAAGATTACGCAGGTTTTCCGCCGCGAGACTTTGACCAAGATATTGACCGGCGCCTTGACTTCGGTTACGGCGGCACAAATTATACACTAACTCCCGGCATTGACCTTTGAGTCATCGAAGGATTAATGACTATTCCACATGCCTAATTACGGCTTAGCGACGACAAGTCAAGATCAATCGTGGACGCGCTTATCGGTCGAAATCATGCGGAGCTTTTTGTCGAGCCCTCGGACATGATCTTGACTTTCGACGTCGGCTTTGTCCGTAATTTACATCGAATGCTCGTTAAGACTCGATTACCCGCCGAGACTTTTAGGATCGTTTTTCTTTCGGTCGGTGGGACCCGCTTGCCCTATAGGACCCTCGCCGGGGCATCCACCTGGGAGGTCGAAATACGAGGTGGAATACGAGGGGCTTATAGACGTAGTGACGGGGCCCGGCTGATCAGAATCGAGTAGTTTGCGAAAAAGAAGAGCAATCTTTTCCAACCGATTAGGATAATAAAACATGTTTTAAGTAAACGTGAACAAATAAGCTGCATGTTGCATGAGCCAAAAGCCCAAACACCTACCCTCCTTCCATTCCCAGGACATCGAACCTTCGTGTCCTTTCCCCGCGACTCACAAAGCTTGGTTTCGGGCACCGGGTCACCGTTTGACTCGGTTGGGAAGAGTCAGCGCGTCATCGGCTTCGCCGTTTGTTCCAACTCCGGGTTTGAGAATGTACGCATCGGCCGGTAATGATGGGGATAACGTTGCTCCGTCCTCCAAAATCCTCGAACAGACCAGATGTGGATCCGGTTGGTAGAACAAATGAGACTTCGACATGAGGCTCAAATTGATGACCTGCGGGGTAGTCGCAAGTCATGGTTTGACTATCGGTCTCAATTCCGATGGCACTTTTACCGCAAAGACGAAGAGGGTTCTCCTCCTCTTCTTAACGATCCGGATACATCAAGATGCTACCCCAAGATTCCTATGTTTCCACCGCCGGGACTCCTGCCGCCGACTTACGAGTGGCCCAGCCCCCAACCGGCGGTCGAGGACGAAAGAGTTCGGTATACTTGTCGGTTGTCCCCTCTCAAAGTAATGATCCCACAAATATCGGCTGAGTGATGAAAATCGGGGAAGCAGTTGAAGGAATATGGTCGGCCATCAAAGTCACGGAAGAACGCCCGGAAACGGACGACGAGCTGGATTGAAGAGGCCTTGCGCCAGCCCGGGACCTTAACAATATCCCAGCGGCCGGGGCTACCTTGAAAGACAAACATGTGCCCGTTCCCCGGGACCTCAATATCTCTCATTATCCGGCGAGTCCAATCACTCGCTACCGAGATGAGTCCGGCGAGATCCCCGGACCGGTTCCACTCAAAGTCATTCCGGCCACCGCTCAACTTTGAGGTCCCAAATCCGCCTTGTAGTAGAACACATTTGGTGGGATATTTGTGGCTTGTCCCGATTGCCTTGAAAGGGACTATCGGGGTTTGGATACACGAGGACCGTCCTCCTAAGAAAAAGAAAATTTCCTCCCGGCAAAAATTGAAGGAGAGATTCGAGGCGGTGATAACGGTGTGGGAACGCTCGGGGAGCCATGCAGGGGATTTGATTATTATGTACTCTACTCCGGTCGAGTCTTCCCAAAAGCAAAAAGGGGTGAAAGAACAGAAAAGCCTTGCCTTAACGACCCAATTGAGACCTTTCGGATACCGGAGCAGTCTTGCCCGAACGAAGTCCCGGCCCCCTCGGGGTCGGCCAGTTCGGTTGTCCGGCTCCCGGAATATACACCGATGAAGAAAAACCGACGCCGGTCTGGCGCTCCCACTCAATCAACATGTTGACTAGAGATGGCAACCGCCACAAAAGGCATCGAGTATAACCCGGGGCTTCGGCAAAGACTACGCCTCGCAAGAAAAGGCACGAAGTGAGCGGCTTGATGACTCTCCATCCCGAGACAAGGACCAAATCTATGATCCTCACCTATATGGGAGTATGATCACCTTACTGCGATGAAGATTTGCCAAGAGATGTCTCCCAACACAATGAAGCTTTGTACATCACTATTCGGCTCAACACCATGTCACTCCACACAGGGTATTAGTGGACAATGGATCATCGGTAAATGTCCTTCCCCTCGGCATGATGAGGGCCCTCCGCATAAATGAAAGGCGCGTGATCCCATCTACACGGATTTGTCAAAGCCTACGACGGTTCGTCTCGTCCCATTCAGGGGACGGTGACTCTGGAACTGCAGTACGAAACCCAAATGGTGCCCGCAAAGTTCCATGTAATGGATATCCCCTCAGAGTTCGCGGCCCTACTAGGGCGCCCTTGGTTGCGTCACATGAAAGCCATAGCCTCCACTCTCCACCAATGCGTCAAATTCATCAACCGGCAGGAGACCTTGAAGTCATAAGGGGTGACGGTTTCCTCATAGGGAACGAAGGCGAAACAATAGCCAAGAACACCCACAGTCAAACACCGGGGCTACATCCTTCAAGAGGCAAGTCTCGCCAGCATCCTTTGGAATCTAGCGATGCCAACTATGTCGACACACTCAAGCAAGCGAGACTCAGAAGAAGTTCGATTCATCAAATTTAATTGCTATTTCCAACACTTGGAGTCGTACTGGAAGGAAACGCTGAACGCCGCCATGATACAGGCACACAAGTCCCCGGTCCTCAATCACAGATTTGTCAGTATTCTGCAAACCCATTCTTTGGCCTCGCCGGGCGAGGAGATTTTCATGATAAAAGTCAGCAAACACCGACAGACTCGGCTCGAATCTATGAACGTCGTGTGGGACGTCCTCCTTGCTGAACTACCTGCCAAGCCTTTCCGCTCGAGTATGGGACATGAGATTTTTCTAGCAGCTCACCGAGACGCAATGCGTCCTTACATCTGGATTGAGCGGTCAGATTGTGACGAAACGGAAGTCCCCAGAATTGAGGAAGATCCCTACATCCACATGCTCGGCTTTCGAGATGCCAAACACAGTTGATTCTGGTTCGAGACAAAGAGATGATAGCAACGGCGAAGAGGGAGCACAGAGACCATGCCTTTCCGGGTTTTGAAGCCACCGACAGCGATGCCTTTAAAGAATTGGGAAACTCTCTCGGGCCCGTCCGCGACCAAAGAGGAAATGATCACCAAGCTTGGATTGGTCCCCCGTCCTTTCGTGTCAACCTTTGTAAAATCCTCCGAGTCTCTCATTGTTGAGTTCGAGTCTCGAGTCGTCCGATGGCCTTACGCCTGAAGACTACGAATCTGTAGCGAACGTTGTATTCCCCTTCGTCTTCAATGAAATGATGAACCTTTCTGAGTATCCCTTAATTGCCACTTTAACTAATGATGAATTAACTAATAATCTAAAAACAGTTAATAACGATTCACTAGATGAAGAGGCAGACACATTAAATGAACAATATATCAAAGAAATCTTTAAGCAGGTTGTCCGGAAAGAGGAAAATCGAGCCCAAGCTGCCGAAGAGATTTTGACAAGTGTGAATTTGGGAAGCTGGAAGAGCCTAAAGAGACGCAGATTGGTAGTTTCTTGAAGGGACTGAAAGGGTTGCCCTAATCGAGCCGCTAAAAGAATTCGTGGATGTGTTCGCATGGTCCTATAAAGATATGCCAGGCCTCGATCCTTCCATAGTTGAGCACCGAATACCGCTCGACCCGGAAGTCAAGCCGCAAAGCGAAGCTAAGAAGAATTAAGCCCGAATGGTCCTTACAAGTGAAAGAGGAAATAGAAAAGATGCTCGGGCGGGGTTCATCGGGGTCATCGAATACCCAACATGGCTGTCCAACATAGTGACGGTGACCAAGGCCAACGGAAAGATCCGATCTTGCGTAGACTTGAGAGACTTGAACAAAGCCAGTCCAAAAGACGATTTCCCCATGCCAAACATCGACATTTTGGTAGATTCCACGGCCAACCACGAAGTCAAATCTTTCGTCGATGGTTTGCCGGCTACAACCAAATCAAAATGGCGAGAAGAAGATCAAGCCAAAACAGCCTTCACAACCCCTTGGGGCACATACTGCTACACGGTCATGCCATTCGGACTAAAGAATCTTTGGGGCTACGTACGAGAGGCGGCTACGGCTCTGTTCCATGACATGATCCACAAAGAAATTGAGGTCTATGTGGACGACATGATAATACATTCCAGAGGATCGAGATGGCCAGCACTTTGTTGATTTGAGAAAATTCTTCGGCCGCCTCCGAGACCACGGCATGAGGCCGAATCCGGCCAAGTGCACTTTCGGTGTAAGACGAGGCAAGGTACTAGGATATATGGTGACAGAACGGGAATCGAAGTAGATCCCCGAGAAAATCAAGGCGATAGTTGAAATGAAGCCACCACGGACACCGACAGAAGTGAAATCCTTCATGGGAAGACTGCAATACATAAGCCGCTTTGTAAATCGGTGACCTCGACCTGCGAGCCAATCTTCAAGTTGATGAAAAAGAATGCCTACACAGAATGGACCCCAGAATGTCGGCTTGCCTTTGAACAGATTAAGGCATACCTTGTGAATCCCCCGATTCTCTCGCCCACCACATCGGCAAAGCCACTCTTGCTATATCTAACCTGTCACGGATACAAACAATTGGGGCTATGCTAGCTCAAGAGAAAAAAGATTCCAAAGTCGAAAACGCCATCTATTTCGTAGCAGAAAGCTCCAAGGAAGCGAACTCAATTACTCGCTTGCGAGAAGACTTGCGCAGGTTTGGTGCGGGTAGTGGGAAAGTTGAAACACTACATGCAGTCTCACCCAGATACATCTTGTTTCAAGGATAGACCCCATCAAATATCTGTTCGACAAGCCTTCCATCTCCATGAGATTGGCAAAATGGTCGTTCTTTTGGCCGAATATGACATCGCTTATGTTTCAAGGAAATCCGTAAAAGGACGCATAATGGCGGAACATCGGGCCGATTTCCCAAGTGATGAGTCCCGAGGACTGAACCTCAATTTCCCGATGATGGAATCTTCGCTCTAGAAGGAGAAAATCGCTGGCAACTCTTCTTCGACGGGCGTCAAACAAAAGGGGGAACGGGATAGGAATGCTTCGGTCGATCCTGCGACGAACACACCCCCATAGCGGAAGGCCGAACTTCGAAGTCACCAACAACGCCGCTGAATATGAAGCTTGCATAGGCGGGTTGGAAGCCGCCCTTGAAAGAAATATCAAGGAATTGGAGGTGTACGGTGACTCTGCCCTCATCATCAATCAGGTCTCTAACAAATGGAAGACCGTGGATCCGGGTTTGCGAAGTATCATGCTTACATGGAAGAGTTAGTAACTCAATTCAAAGAAATCGGCTTTCATTACTCTGCCAAGAGACCGAAACAGGTTCGCAGATGCTCTGGCTACACTAGCCTCTCTTGTCGAAATACCTGAAGGAAAGTACGTTAAACCATTCGAGTCGGGAGAAGAGAAAACCCCGCCTATTGCTTCGAAATTGAAGCGGAAGCCGAACGATCAATGATCCACTGGTACACTCCATTTACCGATTACACGAAGGATGGCGAGGCCTCTTTCAAAAACGAAGATGGGGAATATAAAGAAGGAATCAAAGCAAAAAGTCTCTCAGCCCTGAAGCGGCTCGCCTCCCATTATGTTCTTTTGGGAAACATGTTATACAAAAAACGTTATCAAGGCCCCCTCTGCGATGTATCGGCAAACAAGAGGCTACCGAACTCATGAAAGAAATACATGGTGGTACTGCGGCCCTCACATGAATGCTCGAGCTCGATGCAAATCATACGAGAATGGGGTATTTTGGATCACCATGGAAGCCGATCGCATCCGGTTTGTCAAAAGCTGCGACAAATGTCAGCGATACTCAAATCTTAATCACTTGCCTCCTCACGAGTTATACTGCATGACAACCCCTTGGCCTTTCGTCACTTGGGGAATTGATGTCATAGGCAAAATCACACCATCAGGCGATACGGCCACGAGTTCGTCCTGGTAGCCGTGGATTATTTCACCAAGTGGGTTGAAGCCAAGTCCTACAAAATCCTCAATTCAAAGAAAGTCGCCCTCTTCATCAAAGAAAACATCATGTGCCGATACGGGTTGCCGGCCGAAATCATTTCAGATAATGGATCCCACTTCGAAGGGGAATGTGAAAAACTGCTGGCGGAATTCCGAATAACCCGTCACAAGTCATCTCCCTACAGGCCCCAAACCAACGGAGCCGTCGAAGCAGCAAACAAGACTCTGGAAAATATCATCCGGAAAATGGCTGTCCAAGGCAGAGATTGGCCCGAGAAGTTACACTTGGCACTCTGGGGCTACAGAACATCGCCGAACGGCAACTGGGAAACACCTTTTGCCCTCACATACGGAATGGAAGCCGTACTCCCAATCGAGTGGAAATCCCCTCGCTCCGTATACTGCTGGAAAGCCAGATCAACGAGGTCGAATGGCTCCAAAGTCGCCATGATGAACTGGCCCTACTAGACGAACGCCGACTGAAGGCCATGGAACACATCCGAGCCTACCAAGGAAGGATGGCCAGAGCCTTCGACAAGAAAGTAAAGCATCGGGAGATCCGAGAAGGTGATCTCGTTCTAAAAGAAAAGCCCCCAGTCCGTATCAACCCTCTCGGCAAATGGGAGCCTGTATGGGTCGGGCCATATGTCGTCCAGAAGATCTTCTCCGGAGGAGCCATGCAACTTGCAGACCTCGACGGGAATCCCTTTGTACACCCAGTGAATGGTGACAAGCTGCGCAGATACTACGCATAAAAAAAAAAGACCAAAAAAAAAACAAAGAAAAAAAAAACAAAAAAAAACAACAAAAAAAAGAGTGCTAAAAAGAGTAATACCCAACTAGGTTAGAAACCCGAAAAGGGCAGCCTAGGTAAAAAACAGGGTTGCACCAAAAAAAAACACAAAAAAAAAGAGTGCTAAAAAAGTAATACCCAACTAGGTTAGAAACCCGAAAAGGGCGGCCTAGGTAAAAAACAGGGTTGCACCAAAAAAAAACAAAGAAAAAAAAAAAAGAGTTCACCAGGATTAACTACGAAGACCTGAGCTCCTCAAAATGAGGGGAACGTAGGCAGCCGGAAACGGTTCGGTCTAAAGCACAAATAAAAGCCATACTTTGGCATCAATACAATTGATCAGACCATGAAAGCGTCTCGAAAAACTCTAAAGCAATTCAAATATTCATTACAAGTTAAAAGCTCTTTGATGAGTCTAAGCCCGATTCTTTCCTACAACCGGCAACCTGCTAAAAGAAACTAAGATACATAATCAAACTAATGTGTGCGCCATGACAAGAAAAGGGATACTCGGAAACCTCGGAGTCACTCCAAGCCACTCGTCTTGGCCTCTCCCTTCTTCTTCCCCCTCCGAGTCTTTCTCTTACGAACCGGAAAAATGTCGGTATTCCTCCTACCAAGCTCTGGTATAGGGACGGGGTCTATCAAACCAGCCTGTCGGGGCCTTAGTAGCCCTAGCGTCATCCCTCATCTCCTGTAACCTAGCTGGTAGCATAGGAGCCCTCCTCTCCTGTCTCTTGACGTAAGCCTCATAATCGATCCACGGCGTCTCCGCTTCTGTCATGAGGGTTGGCCCTCGCCTCGGCTCTCCTCCTCTCGAGCAGTCAGGACCTCCGCACCCATAATGGCCTCACGCCGTCTGAAAATAGCCACCTGAGCCTCTCCCAGATGCCTCTCATACCAATCCAGGTACCAAGTGGTCAGGATCACCGGTCTCGGACGCCTGAGAATGACCCGAGGAGGAAAGGCATCATACCTCCATGCTCGGGAAAGAAATGGAAACACCGAGGGATCATCCATGGAAACAGGAGCCACCACCCTGGTGGCTATATCATCAAAACCCTCCAAAGGAACCTGCTCCAAGCCAAACTGTCTCAGAACCAGAGCCGGAATGTAGAAACTGGACTGAGAAAGCCCCGGAAGCATAACCACATGGGACCCGTCCTGAAGCACTCTGCGAGTCTCCACCCGCCAATGAGGCACCAACCATCTGATATCTTCAGCCTGGCGACCCGCCATCCAACGCGCCCACGAGCCCTGATCATCCAAATCTACATCGACACCTCTCCCGGCAAAAGTCCAAGGCTCGATCATATCGAGGTTTCCGAAGAACCCCCAAACGCTCCATCGCCCACGGGTCAAGAGGAACGGGCCGCCCCGTGCATATACCGCCGTCCGGTAGCTAATCTATCGAGAGCATGAAAAGTCTCCCCGTAATCAAAGGAACGACATCTCTCGCCTGTGCGACAGTGAACGACAACATCCAGCAAAGACCGATGGCAGATCCCAAAGGAATAGACCATGAACAGGGTGCCAAACATACAAAGTGCAAAGGCATCCCAATAGGCGTCATCCACCAAACCTAGGCCCCTAAATCTGTCGGGAAGACCGGAAATATCGAGATGATCGGGACCGCGGATCATACCTTGCGCTTCCTCCGGGGAAAGATGAAGGAGGACGCACAATCTGTCAGCAAAAGAAGCCCCTCCGGGCAAAGGAACCGCTATCTCTTCCACCTCCGGACCTCCAAGTAAGGCCCGAAATTCTTCGACAGTCGGAACAATCTCATTGAAGGAAAGGCAAAAGACATGCCTTCTAGTATCCCAAAACGAAGAAGAAGCTCTTAAGAGGTCATAATCCGGAACCAATTCTTTGAGAGACCACAAGCATCGTATCTTGTACCTTTCTTCAAAGAATGATCTTCTCCCGTGCATAATCTCCCTACACCACTCCTTGAACTTTTCAAAGAACAACATTTGCCTTTCTTTGGACAATTTTGGAGAATTTTTGGCCATTTCCATGGTTTTTCTCTCTTTCTCCCCGAAAATGGCTGTTTGGACTGGAGGTTGAAGAGGATATTTGAATTTGAAATAAAGCAAGACCAGGTCTGAACCAAAATTAAAGAACAATGTCAGATGCAGTCCCCATCCGCGCGGATGGGATTGCTTTCCCAAAAAAAAATCTGCAACAGTCCAAGCTGCTACGCCAAAAAAGGAATATTCCGTCCCGGTTGCTCGAAACTTGTGCAAAAACCCTCCCCAAACCAGTCCATATACCAAACACCCTTGCAAAAAAAAAACCAAGGCTCATGCAACACTGCATTCATATTGCATTGCATTCATAAAATAAAATCCTAAACTATTACATTCCAAAAAAAAAAGAGTGTGCATAAAAAAAAAACAAGCATTCATAAAATAAAATCCTAAATTATTACATAAAAAAAAAATGTGCATAAGCTGTACAAATCTAAGTCTCAATCTCAAATCTCAAAAAAAAAAAAATCAATCGGAGTCTCCAGCGCCCGATGTCTCCCCCCGGCCCCTCTTGCGACTCGGGCCCGCCTCCTCAGGAGCCCTGAAAATCTCGGGCTCAGAATCGTCCTCGTCTCCAGAAAGAGGCTCATCAGGACCAACCGGCACGCTCTGATAGGGCAAGCCGAGATCTGCGAAAAAGTCGTATCCGAAGGTGAAGGCGTCGGACTCCTGCACGTACGAAGACGACCCGCCATGCTGCCAAACGTGTCCCTGCCCGTGTGGATCCCCTAGAATGACGTGATCCGAAGGCGATCGCGCGATGATCAAGGAGAGGAGACAGAGGAGTCTCCGAAGAAGTCTACGAGCGAATAGGGAAGCCTCTCGTCCGACGGCGCCGCCGTGGTCACCTCGCTCTAGCTCGAGGAGCCCCGCAAGCGACCATCCTCCTGATGAATCTCTTGGCCCCGATCACTTGCTTCGTCAGCTTCTCGACGACCACCTCCGAAAACTGCACAAAAGCAAAAGCGTCAAAAAAAAAAAAAAAAAGGAGGTGATGAAACAAAAGAAAGAAGCGTAAAAAAAAAAAAAAAGCCATACCTTCATACCCGGACGAGGCCGGAAAGCTCGTGGAAGTCGCTCGGGCTGAGGGATCTGCACCCTCAATCGGACCCCATCCCGGATATAGGAAAAATCCGTCCGAGGGTACCGCGGGATCCCAAGCCCCTCCCTATCCGTAACCTCGAGGCATCCTCGGCCTCCTCAAGACGAATGTCGCATACGGCTCAATCGCCACGAAGTCCGAGAAGTGCCGACCGCTCGGTAATCATCCCAGTCACGGACCGATCGCTCGGGTGCATCATATCGGCGGGAGGCTCCACCGGTGTCCTCAAAGGCGAGTTCACGCCATGCCGGCGCGCGTCACCCTCTCTCCTGGATAATAGGCATCGCAGTCGGACCCTCAAAATCCTCCGCCGCACCGGCCCGTATCTCGGCGCCCTTCACCGCGCTACCTCAAAGCGATCCTGTGGGAAGAATATCATCCCCTCATCCGTCTCGGCCTCCGTCAAAGGAAGGCAATCCGCGTACACGAGAGTCGTACGCCCCGGAGCTTATCTTCTCCCGGCATGCTTGGACCAAGACCGCATGGCCGGATACGCCCGACGTACTCCGCCGGCCGCCGCCACACCGTGACGTGGAAAAACTCCAACGCCCATACCGCGAAAGGTAAAAATCCAATCAATCCAGGCAAATAAAAGTGTGTGCTCAAAAGAAGAGAGGGAAAGCAAAAAGAGAGCTTATACCTCCAGGGCAAACTCGAAGCAAGAAGGAGCTCACAGCCTTCCTGCCGTACCTATCGAGAGCAAAATAAAGCTCTGCCGGCCCGGCCTCTCCCCACGAGACATCTCCGGCCGTCTCCATGTCCTCCAAGGACCTCAAAGAAGGCAAAGACCGCCGTCCTCGGCATGCCCAAAGAGGGTGCTCGAAAAGGCAAACCACAAGAAGGCCCCGGCAATCTGATCGGCGCCTATCCTCTCCTCCCCACCTCATAGCTCGCAATGGTCTCCACAATCTTGCCGTAGACCACGGCATACTCCATCCCCATCCCCTTTTTGGGAATAGGGGAAAATCCCGTAAGAGCTGCAGATCGGCATCGCCGTAGCCATCCCGCCACTCAATCCGCGTCCCATTAAAGGACAGCCCGTGATCGCAGCGTAGTCGAGGAGTAACCGTAGCCTCGCCCGTAAGAAGTGGAAGGTGTGGGTCGCGTCCCCACCGGCCGCGCCGCAGCAAACATCAAGCCCTTGCTCTTAGGGAACTTGACCAGCCCCTCAAGCACTCGACGAACTCCCGAGCCCCGTCTCGACAACAATCTGTCTCGGACTCGGCAAAGCTCCTCGGCCCGCATCCGAAAGCCGATCCCACAAGTCAATCACGTAGACTCCACCGATCCTCGAGTCTTCATCTTGTTCACTGCTCCGTCACAAAACGGTTTCCGCCCGTAAAAAAAAAAAAAAAGAGAAAATGTCAAAAAGATTGCATGTGCATTTACATTAAAAAAAAAAAATTCGACAAAGATAACAGCATACAATGAGCATAGCCCCATTTTTCTCGCATGAAAGAAAACAATTTTCAGCAAGTCCCAATGCATTCATCAAAAAAAAAAAAAAGATGCATTCCTACGGAAGTAAAAACTCCGTCCCATTTTCAACAAAAAAAAATGCATACATGCATATCATCCATCTTACATGCAACGGGAGGAAAAATCCGTCCCACTTTTCAAAAAAATCCTAAACATACATACATCTCATATTGGCAAAATGCCCATTCTTTCCAAACAAAATGCATGCATTGCATCATCATTCATCAATATCAAAATTCAATTTCAAAAAAAAATCATCATCAAGAACATGCAATATTCAATTTCAAAAAAAAAAAAATCACAATTCTTCGAATTTTCACATGTAATTTTCGAATTGAAAAAAAAAAAATGTGGCAAAAATGCCAATTCTTTTTCCCAAGCAAAATGCACATTTTGGGTTACTCATATACTCATTACAACATGCAAAGCATCAAAATCAAGATTCAAAGCCAAGAACATCAATCGTTCGAATTTTCAAAAAAAAAAAAATTCAAAAATCACCCAAAATTTTCAAACAAGAAATCAACAAAGGGATCAAAGGGTTTCAAAGTATACCGTTCGGAGATGCGGATCCGAAGCCCAATGTTGCCAAGCATCGGGGTAATGCTCCTCCGCAACCGATTGCGAAAGATTGTAATGCCTCCTCATCCGGACGAGCTCCACCGCCTCTCCGCTACCGGGCCACGTCCTTGGCCTTGAAAAGCGCCTTCCCCGTGTTCCATTGCTCAAAAAATCGAAGAAATCGGAAGATTTTTGAAGCTTTTTGGCCAAAAATGGCGGATTTACAGAATTTTCTCTCTCTCTCGTAATTCTGCAAAACTGAATGGGGAAGAAGAAAAGGGCGTTGGCCCTAATTAATACCCCTGGTTTTCAAACCCTATCCGCGCGGATAGGATTGCAAGGGTCAAAATGACCCTTTTGCCCCTTAAAATTTCGGGACTCGCAATTCGCCCCCAACTCGACGAGTTAACCAAAGTTAACCAAAGTCACCCCTTGTCAAGAAAATCATCCCCTAAGCCAAACGTAAGACCGAGTCCCCGAGAAAGATAACGAGATCCCGTATCTTTCATCAAAATTGCCCCTAAAGAAAACGTAAGACCGAGTGTCCCGAGAAAGATAACGAAATCTCGTATCTTTCATCAAAAATCTTCCCCGGCAGTCAAACGTAAGACCGAGTGACCTGAGAAAGATAACGGATCCCGTATCTTTCATCAAAAATCTCCCCCGGCAGTCAAACGTAAGACCGAGTGCCCCGAGAAAGATAACGAGATCCCGTATCTTTCATCAAAATTACCCCCGTGATCAAACGTAAGACCGAGTGCCCCGAGAAAGATAACGAGATCCCGTATCTTTCATCAAAATCTTCCCTGCCAAACGTAAGACCGAGTGCCCCGAGAAAGATAACGAGATCCCGTATCTTTCATCAAAATTACCCCTGGTCAAACGTAAGACCGAGTGCCTCGAGAAAGATAACGAGATCCCGTATCTTTCATCAAAATCTTCCGGCTAGCCAAACGTAAGACCGAGTGCCCCGAGAAAGATAACGAGATCCCGTATCTTTCATCAAAATTACCCCTAGCCAAACGTAAGACCGAGTGCCCCGAGAAAGATAACGAGATCCCATATCTTTCATCAAAATTACCCCTGCCAAACGTAAGACCGAGTGCCCCGAGAAAGATAACGAGATCCCGTATCTTTCATCAAAATCTTCCCTAGCCGAACGTAAGACCGAGTGCCCCGAGAAAGATAACGAGATCCCGTATCTTTCATCAAAATCGCCCCCCGGCAGTAAAACGTAAGACCGATCTCCTCGAGAAAGATACCGAGATCCCGTATCTTTCATCAAAATTACCCCTGAGCCAAACGTAAGACCGAGTGCCCCGAGAAAGATAACGAGATCCCGTATCTTTCATCAAAATCGATCCGGCAGCCAAACGTAAGACCGAGTGCCCCGAGAAAGATAACGAGATCCCGTATCTTTCATCAAAATTACCCCTATAGTTAAACGTAAGACCGAGTGCCCCGAGAAAGATAACGAGATCCCGTACCTTTCATCAAAATTACCCCTGAGCCAAACGTAAGACCGAGTGCCCCGAGAAAGATAACGAGATCCCGTATCTTTCATCAAAATTACCTCCTAGCCAAATAAACGTAAGACCGAGTGCCCCGAGAAAGATAACGGATCCCGTATCTTTCATCAAAATTACCCCTATAGTCAAACGTAAGACCGAGTGCCCTGAGAAAGATAACGAGATCCCGTATCTTTCATCAAAATTACCCCCGGCAGTCAAACGTAAGACCGAGTGCCCCGAGAAAGATAACGAGATCCCGTATCTTTCATCAAAATCATCCCCCGGCAGTCAAACGTAAGACCGAGTGCCCCGAGAAAGATAACGAGATCCCGTATCTTTCATCAAAATCATCCCCCAGCCAAACGTAAGACCGAGAGTGCCCGAGAAAGATAACGAGATCCCGTATCTTTCATCAAAATCTTCCCTGCTAGCCAAACGTAAGACCGAGTGCCCCGAGAAAGATAACGAGATCCCGTATCTTTCATCAAAATTACCCCCGGCAGTCAAACGTAAGACCGAGTGCCCCGAGAAAGATAACGAGATCCCGTATCTTTCATCAAAATTACCCCCGGCATGTCAAACGTAAGACCGAGTGCCTTGAGAAAGATAACGAGATCCCGTATCTTTCATCAAAATCAGCCAACGGCAGTCAAACGTAAGACCGATTTCCCAGACAAATACGTCTGATTTTCCCCAGCAAAGGCTAACGAAATCCCCAGCAAAGTTAACGGAATCCCAAAAGCCAACGGAATCTCGAGTAGTACTCGAACTACGAAAGGGCTTGATTCCCACTAGGGATACGTAGGTAGCCTATCATTAGGTCCAGCCCCTCGACCAAAACGGTCACCCTCTCCTTCGGCAGCAGACAAAGTCCACCGAAAGGCCATTTCAAATTAAGGTCCGAGGCGCCTAAAAAGCCATCATCATCAAGGTTCGAGGCACCTAAAACGCCATCATCAAGGTCCGAGGCACCTAAAAAGCCATCTCCAAGGTTCGAGGCACCTAAAACGCCATCTTCAAGGTTCGAGGCACCTAAGACGCTATCACTAGAAAGCGATAAATCGCAAAAATCCCCAGCAGAGCGGATAGCCATCAGACCAAAAATGGTCATCTCTTATCCCCAGCAGAGTTTCTTTCCAGTAACCGACTGTAGAAATCGCTCATCAGGTTCGAGGCACCTAAAACGCCATCATCTCCAGGGTCAAAGACTCGAACTACGAAAGGGCTTGATTCCCACTAGGGATACGTAGGTAGCCTGTCATTAGGTCCAGCCCCTCGACCAAAACGGTCACCCTCTCCTTCGGCAGCAGACAAAGTCCACCGAAAGGCCATTTCAAATTAAGGTCCGAGGCGCCTAAAAAGCCATCATCATCAAGGTTCGAGGCACCTAAAACGCCATCATCAAGGTCCGAGGCACCTAAAAAGCCATCTCCAAGGTTCGAGGCACCTAAAACGCCATCTTCAAGGTTCGAGGCACCTAAGACGCTATCACTAGAAAGCGATAAATCGCAAAAATCCCCAGCAGAGCGGATACCCGTCAGACCAAAAATGGTCATTCCTATCCCCAGCAGAGCGGATAGCCATCAGACCGAAAATGGTCAACTCTTATCCCCAGCAGAGTTTCTTTCCAAAGAAACGATCGTAGAACTCGCTCATCAGGTTCGATGCACCTAAAACGCCATCATCTCCAGGGTCAAAGACCCGAACTACGACTGGCTTGATTCCCATTCGGGATACGTAGGTAGCCTATCGCTAGGTTCAGCCACCCGATCACTCGATCATCCTGCCAAATATGGAGCCTTACTCTTATCGACGACCCCGCTTCCTTCGAAAGCGCCGTCGCCGAGGGGCTACTGTAAGTGCTCCAATTTGAGCTTGTTAGAATTTTCGTTAGAAAATTAACGAAAGTTATAACATTTCTAACAATTCCTAACAATCCTAACTTTTCTAACAAAGTGAGGGTAAAATGGGCATTGTTATTTAAGGTTAAACCTTAAAAAGAATCTCAAAAAGCAAAACAAAAGAAGAAAACCAAATATAGCAATGCTGGAAACATAAACTGGCTGCCTAATTTGAATTTCAAAAAGAAATATTCTTCTTGTCCAAAGCTGAAGCTGCATTTAATGAACAGTGCACGCTGCCTGGACCTATCCGCGCGGATACCTTTGCATTTTCAGGAGGGCTATAAATTGAGCCCTCCAGTCACAAAAATAAAAAGGAAGAACACATTTTGCACCGAACCTCTGGCGAAATATAGAGAGAAAACAGTGAGAATTCTTCAAGAATTGTCACCCTTTTCTCTCCAATCTTTCCCAACTCATACTCATCCACTCACTCTCATATTAAAGCCCTAAACACTCATACACTCAAGCCAAACACTCAAGAACACAAGGAAGATTGGTAAACCCTCCTCCTCCTAACCCTAAATCTCAACCATGCATGCATCTTCAAACTACAAAATGTAGTTCTTTCATCTTCTTTCTCTAGATCTAAGAAGATCACCATGGAAGACCATCTCCATGGATGATCTTCTACAAAGATCAAAATTATTTTTAAGCTTTCTTACTTTCTTGCAAAGAAAACTCATTTTCAAAACCCTAAAAACCATTTTCAAGCATAAAATCTTGATTTCAAAGGATAAAATTCCCCTTCCCAAGCAAATGAAATGCTTAGTCCTAATGTACCCCAAGGATGGTTTGGTATAGTTGATTCACCACTAAAATGTCTAGTGATCACTAACCAAAACCTAGGGAAATGGGGACAAGCATGGATGCAAAACCCCCCTTAAAATCATATTTTCTTTCTTGAGAAGTTGCTGTCCAGTAGCAATTTTCTCAGACCTCAGTCCATGGTCTTAATTTTTGGACACAGATGAACTTGGAATTTGGTGTTGACTACAAAATACTTTTTGTAGCCAACATCCAGAGCTTTCCAGAAATATTTTTACCTTATTTTTTGGGTGAGTAAAACTCCTCTTTTCAAATTTTCTTTCAGAGGCTAGTTCATCAGCTTCTGAGAATCCAGATCTCATATCTGAGGTTTCCAGAAGGTTTTGACCCCTCAAATCTTCTCCAAAATGGAAAATTCCTTCGCACAAACTTCATTTAAGGTGTCTAGAACAACTTTCATTCTCTGAGTTTATCCAGATTATGAAGTTTTAAGACCCTTGAATCCCTTTTAAAATCAAAGGTCCACTGCCTTTTTCATTCTGGCAGAAATGGCTCTCAACTTCAAAAGGTCTTTTGAGTACCAAATCTCAAACCAAAAATTCTCCAAAAAATCATGGGATCAGTTTAAAGTCTTAAAAGGACATCCCAATTTTTGCTTTTTCCAGTTTCGAATTATTTTGGCCAAAACACACACACACACACACACACAAATGATTTTCAGCTTGGAAGACTCGTTTTACGAGGCGCGTCGGGTGCACACTAACGTCCTTCCCGACGCGTAACATGACCTCCGAACCTAAATCTCTGATCTCGGGCTTTTTTCAAAGTTTTGGCCTTCAAAATTAAAATGGCGTGGCGACTCCGTTTTCCGGTTTTATTTGGTTTTTCAAAGAAACGCAAAAATCGAATTTTTCCCGCGAATGGCAACATCATCACAGGCACGAACACTTTCATCCCCATCAGAGGACACCACCACATCCTCACGATTCCTCAGTCACCGACCCAAGCAATCACCTCACACACGAACTACGATCTGGCTTGATTCCCATTCAGGATACGTAGGAATCCTACTAAAGGGTCCAGCCATCCTACCCAAGCGGTCACCTCAGAACACCTCCACATCCTCACATCCGACCCAGGCGGTCACCTCAGGACACCTCCACGTCCTCACATTCGACCCAAGCGGTCACCTCAGTACACCTCCACGTCCTCACATCCGACCCAAGTGGTCACGTCAGAATACCTCCACGTCCTCACTTCCGACCCAAGCGATCACCTTAGGACACTGCCACGTGCTCACGATTCCAGCCATCCGACCCAAGCGGTCACCTTAGGACACCACCACGTCCACAACCATCCGACCCAAGCGGTCACCTCAGGACACCACCACGTCCACAACCATCCGACCCAGACGGTCACCTCCGGACACCACCACGTCCACAGTCGTTGACCAACACGGTCATCTTCTCTCGACACCACCACGTCCTCAATCATCCGATCCAGGCGGTCACCTCAGGACACCACCACATCCACAGCCGATGACCAACACGATCATCTTCTCTCTCCCAACAAGCGGTCCAGATCGGGACCCTTATCTTTATCGACGACCCCAATTACTTCAAAAGTGATGTCGCCGAGGGGCTTTTGTAAGTACCCCAATCCGGACCGCTCTCCATTCACGCATACGGGAAACACCGAGGACTCACGCATACGTGATCTCGAAGACCCGTAACATCCAAAAGGTCCAAAACCACCATCCAAACCAAGGGAGGACCTTTCAGGGATAAAAGGGAACACAATGACTTTGCAGGAATAACAAAATATGGCCAGTTGACATAATGGTCCGTACGGACCACTTTGCAAAGTAAGAATGGTCCGTACGGATACTTACTTCAACACGCCAAAATGATGAAAAAATCCCTTTAAATTCCACAATATTCCCTGAAATCCAGGAAAACCAAAAAATTGTAATTACATAATGGTCCGTACGGACCACTTTGCAATTTTTTGGGGCCTATAAATAGAGGTCTCCCCCTCCCATTTCATTCATACCTCAACTCCCTCCTCTCTTCCCCCATCCTTTAGGCACACTCCCAAGGCATCCAGACCTCTTTCGGTCCTTTTCGAGGCCTCCCGAGCCTTCTTGAGGTGCTCCAAAGCCCTCCCGAGGCGCTCTGAAGTCCTCCCGAAGCAATTCCGGTCAAATCCCAGTCCTTCCCTAGGCAATCCCAGTCCGTCCCGAGGCATCCCGAGCCATCCCAAGGCATCCCGACCTCTTCTGGTCCTTCCCGAGGCCTCCTGAGCCTTCCCGAGGTGCTCCAAAGCCCTCATGAGGCGCTCCGAAGTCCTCCCAAAGCGATTCCGGTCGAATCCCGGTCCTTCCCTAGGCAATCTTGGTCAGTCCCGAGGCATCCCGAGCCATCCCGAGGCATCCTGAAGCTCTGCCAGCCCATACCGGTCCATCCCAAGGTATCCTGAAACTCTTTCGGCCCATATCGATCCATCTAGAGCCATTCCGAGGCATCCCGAAGCTTTGTCGGCCCATACCGGCCCATCCCGAGCCATCCCGAGGCGCTCTGAAGTCCTCCCGAAGCGATTCCGATCAATCCCGATCATTCCCGATCCGTCCTAATCGTCCCCCGGCGTCCCAAAACACTATTCCCTTTCAAACCAAACACACTCCCCCGCGGAAGATAGACACAAACTAACATTGGTAAGACCTCCTTCCGAATCTCACTTTACTGCTTTAATTTAAATATTTCTGTTTAATTATAAGCATTATTTGCAATGTAGACATCATTCTCAAAATGAATTTTTTAAAACACACACACACACAACATTTAAAGAAAGAAGGGTATCGAAAGACTCGTGTATACGAGGGGACTCGGGTGAGCTCAACTATCTCTTTTCGAGGCGTAACCTGACCTCCGAACTCCAAAATCTCATCACAGAACAAAACAAAACAAAACAAAGTCTTTTCTCAATGTTTTGGGCACAATCAAAATGGCGTGGCGACTCTGCGAAAATGCAGCGAATCCCCCAACGCGAGATGTCCGATCCGCGCGGCGGATCTGGGTAATTTCAATAGGGCAATATTTCCAAACTTGATTAAAAGTATTGTGTTTATAACTTGTTATAATTAAGAGGTATATATAATCCAATTGAGGCTCTGACCTTTCGTAATTCACAAGAGTTACTGACTTGTAAGACTTTATGTTAAGGATGAAGTTGAAATCAATTTCTTAAACACAATTGAGAAAATATTACATTAGCATCTACCTAACCATTTGAAGCATCATATGAGTACTTATCTCCACAACACTATTTTATTTCAAAGAAAAAGTAATCATCAACTACACACGTATCTCATATTTTCTCAAACGATTCTACAATTGATCAGATAAATATTCACAAAATGATATGTTATATGATCACTTAGACTCTTATCCTTTTGATTCCCAATCATTGCTAAAAAAATGCTTAAACAAATAAAGCGTTTAATAACTATGAGCTAAAAAGTAAACAAGAACATCTCGTGTATATTTATCGATAAATTAATAAAATATGATACACGCTAACATGTCTTAACTTTCACAAGTTCGCATATGTCCGAATGAATTAGGAATTATGTTAATCTAATTGTCATTCAAAGACTTTTTGATATCTAATTACCAAATAAGATTATACAATTATAGGTTGATATTTAGAAGAGCTCATGATAAGATTACTCTAAAAATATCTCCCCACTATCACAATAAAGTCTAATTCTAGCAATATCTAAACTCATAAAAATCAATAGTCATATAAGAATAAATACATAAAAGTTTTTTTAAGAACTAATTTTAACATAATTTATGTGATTAATCTTAATAACCCAATAAATCACAGTCATCATCAGAAGTGTCTAAAATCTACCATTAACATTACAGCTTAAGCACTTTAATTATATAGATAGTAGATTATATCATGTTCCAAGCACATAGAATATATTTCATAAAATCAATGTGCGTATACACCGCAATCAAAGTCAACACAAGTCAACTCCTTTGATTTCTATGATAATGTTGTTTTTCCATGGAAAGACTCTTCTAGTGCCTTTAAGAACACAAAAAACAATCTACAAATCCTACTTAAACACTCACCATTTGTTCAATTGAGATTAAGTCTACTATCCAATATACGAGAGATTCAACATCAATACACGCGAACAAACATAATTGGAGAGTTTTATGATCTTGTGATACTTTCTTTAACTCAAGATAAATCCAAGTGAATATACCCGTGATATTATAAGTGCAAAGAATAGACAAATCGTAATCTTCCAAATAAATTAGATTGATTTCCATGATGCGCAATAGTCAATACAATTAAGCGTGCACATCAATCTTTGTTAACCTATACCAAACAGGTCTACACATGATGATTTTATTGGGTAGGGTACTATTACCCAATTATAATTATGAATTAAGTCATCACAATTTTCAGATTATTAATTATTTGTGGCTCATATAGCAAGAAAATAATTTCTAGGCTACTCATATTTATAGGTACTGTTTCACTATTTACAAGTTGCATAAGGTGACATTAAGCATACATAATAATTCACATTTTGTTCTAAAAACTCAACCCAAAAATATAATCTCATACAAACATGAGGAGAAGGAAAATTCGCGAGTCTCGTAATCTCGACCCGCGCATGAAAAACGTTAAAATATTTCTTGATTGATTTTTGAACAAACAAAAAAAAAAGAAGATAAAATGAATTTATCAAGTATGTTCACTTTTAGATAATTTCAGCACTTCCAGAAAATTTTATGTGACTCGTATAGTCTCAATATTGTTTTTCATGCAAATTTATTTGCGAAAAAATCTCATAAAATGACATTTAAAGCACATAAATATTTAAGATCATCAAAAAAATATGAAAAAAATCAGAACAATGCAGTATCACATATTTATGTTACAAAAAAAATTCTTAATTTTCTGATTATTATTTTCCATTCTGAATAATAAATTTTGCATAAAAACACATACAAAATATATAAAACAGATTTCTATCATTCAAAAATGATTAAATTTTTTACTATAGAGAATAACATTATTCTAAATATACAAAAAATATTTCGGATTTTTATGGACATTATATATATTTTTCTTGATTTTATCATGAAATAAAATACTCAAATAATTCTAGATTTTTTTATCATAAGAAAATTATGATAAAAATGTCAGCATGTTAAGACAACATATTATACATATAGTAAAAATTTAAAATTTCTTTGGTAAATATTTCACGATCTTAAAATTAAAATACGCTTAAAAGTACACTGAAAAATCGAGAAAACATATTTCTGATCACGAAAAATTGTACAAATATTTATACTACTGCACAATAGTATCACGAATGTAAAATAAAATTTTCAATTTTTTTCAGACATATTTTATTTTTAATGAATTTATGACCAATAAATAACTTTAAAATAATTTCAGATATATATTTATGGACAAAATTTCAAAATTCTAAAAATACTGCTGGAAGAACCAAAACAAAGCTCACTTGCTGGAGGTGGTGTCAACCAACGATGGTCGGAAGGTGGCGATTAAAGCTGGTCAATATTCTAAGGGGCTGTTTGGTTCGATGGAAAAAAAAGTGAAGGAATGGAATGGTCAATGGAATTGAATTCCTAAAGGAATTGGAATGAAAAAAAAATTGGTCAAACCCCTCCGTTTGGTTGGCACGGAATGGAATGAAATTGTCATTCAATTCCTTGGCAAATCATATTTGGTTTGAAAATACAAACTATAGGAATGGAATGAAAGCATATAAAATGTCCAATTTACCCTTCTTTTAAAAAATTATTTTTTTGGGGGGTGGGAGGCGGGGGGTAGGTGGGTGGGTGGGTGGGGTAGGTAGGTAGGGGGTATGCAAAATGAGTAAATAAATTTTTTTTTCGTGGGGGTGGGGGGTAGGGCGGGGTGGATGGGGGTAGGCAGGGGGTATGCAAAATGAGTAAAAAAATTTCGGGGGGTGGGGTGGGGGTGGGGTGGTAGGGTAAGGGCTGGGTGGGTGGGGTAGGCAGGGTATGTAAAATGAGTAAAAAAAAATTCGTGGGGGTGGGGAGGGGGGTAGGTGGGGGTGATAGGGCAGGGGCTGGATGGGGGGGGGGTAGGCAGGGATCTTTTTTTAAAAAAAAAATTGGAGGTGGGGGTGGGGTAGGGCAGGGGCTGGGTGGGGGTGGGGGTGAGTAGGCAGGGGTCTTTAAAAAAAATGGAGGGGGTGGGGGTGGGGATGGATAGGCAGGGGTAGGGGTGATTTGGGTTTGGGGGTATTTTGATAAAAAAAAAAAAATTACAATTCCATTGTCAAAGGATTGAACATTTCTTCCATTTTTGGAGGGAATGACCAAATCCTTCGTTCAATGGAATTTGTCATTCCTCCGGAATGAAAAATTTAAACCAAACATGAGAATGAAATGGGTCAAACGGAATTGACCATTCCATTCCATCGGCGGAATGGTCAATTCCGCGAACCGAACGGGCCCTAAGTCAATCTCTAAGTCAATCTGATCAAAATTTGCTTAATAGCCAAACGAGCCAGATCCATTTGGTAGCAACCAAAGGGGTCAGATCTTTATCCTCACATCCAAACATCTGAAAGCCTATAGCTGAACAACCCCTTTGATCAACAGAGCATATCAATTTCGAGAGCACAACTTTGATAAGCCATAATTTACTCGTTTTAAATCCAAACTAAGCAAATACGTTGTTTATGAAAAGATCTCATGGAGTAAAACAAATCTACAACAAATAATTTTCAAAAAACAGATTCTAAAAAGGTCAAAAAGCAGCCAAAGTTTTGGAAAAAATACAATTTTCAAAATTTCAATTTGTAATATCTCAAGATCTACTCAACCAAATTCAACGATTTTCGAATATGTTTTTCTACACATTAATAGCTACCCAGGCATATATGAAATGCACAAAAAGGATCAAAAATTGGTTATCAAATTGTCAAACCCACTTGGTCCGAATTTTCACCAAAATATCAAAAACGAAAATTATGAAATTTAAGACATTCAATGATAAGCACAACCATATTGACTCTGATATCAATATTGGATGTATATACATATAACGAGTTATAAGATTACCTCGTAAGATTAAATCCGAATCTTGTTGTACGGAATAATTATGCTTTTGTTATGAACCCTTTATTGTCTCGATCGAACCTGCAATAACCACGCTATTCTCGTCTAATCAATATCAATAGATGGATATTGATTATTGATTATGTATTTTACTCTCAAATTCAAAGTTCTCGATGGCAGATTTGATAAAACAATCTAGCCAAAATAATATATGAAACAAAGATATATTTTTCACATTCTATATTATGAGGGTAAATCCCTTTTATATAGTTAACTTGGTCATATCATAATCCCACTAGGGATCCGTTTGTTTGGGGAAAAATATTTTATGAAAAAACGTTTTTCTCATTTTTCGTTGTTTGATAAGCACCGAAAAATGGAGAAAATGTTTTTCGAAAAATATTTTTCCCACTTTTCTAAGTAAAAAGACTTATGTATTTTTCATAATTAAAACATTTTTCGGAAAATGATAACACTACTACAGACACCTAACTTTTCATACACTCACACGTTACCCATCATACATCAACCACCCCTACCTCATCTCCTAATAAAAAAATAATTTATATTAAAATTAGATTTTGCAATTCTCCCTCACCCCCCCCTCACCACCATCACCCCCGCCCCACCCCCCGCCCCACTCACCACCCCCCACCCACTCAACCCCCTGTCGAGTCAAAAAAAAATTAATCATTTTAAATTTATTTTTAAAAACACCTCACTCCACTCATCACCACCACCCACATTTATCTCCCTTTCACTATCACTTTAACTAGTCCCCCCACACACATGTTCCAAATCTGAAGTCGACAACAACCATTATTTCATCTGATAAGAGACGAATGAGTTGACATAGCCGCATCCCTGTTCCAACTTCTGCAATCAAGGTTAATAATCACATCTTCTTTCCAAGCTCTACTGTCAAGGTTAATTGGTCAATTTGTGGGACCGTTCACCTAAATCTCGACCACTAGTTTGGGAAAAAGGACCACTCTCTGCAGGAGAACAATAGACATTTCATTTATAGCCTACCAACATCTTACTCTTTTTATTTTTCCCACCAACCTACCCTACCCCACACCCACCCACTTCACCGCTACTAATTCCACCTCCTACCCTACCACCCCACCTCCATCTCCCTATCCCATCTTATCTCATTCAACTTATTTCAAATTGTGTTTTTATCGAAATATATTTTCACTAAACACCTGAAAATATTTTTCGGAAAACATTTTCCTTATCAAACAGTCGAAAACATGTTTATCTCATTTTCCGGAAAATATTTTCATTTTCCAAAAAATATTTTACAGAAAATCATTTTCCGTAAGTCATTTTACGCGAAACAACGGAGGCCTAGGATTGTAATAGACCAACTTTATTCAACGAGAACTTGATAGTATCCTATTTTGAACGTATCAAAATAGGTACCAAGAATCCAAGTCCAATATAACAAAAGTTAGGATACAAAATATTTTTTACAAATATTCCCTTCTTCCTATATTAACTCATTGAATATTTGTAGCCAAAATTACCAATTTCCAAAATATTCATTTTGATCGTTTTATAGTAATCAACAAAATTCTAAAATGAAAATGGGGTTCACTTATTATGCTCATAATAATTATCCAAGTACCATTATCCATTTACATTTACTAGTACCTATCCCATTTTCTCCTTCCTACCCAGCACATTTATATTCACAACACATCTTTTACACTTTTCTTTTTAATTTTTGTATCAATTAAAATAGTGTATGTTAATATGGTATGAAGGGAGTAAAGAGTTAAGGATATGGACAAAAGTAATAAATATCTAGGTAGACTCCACCAAGAGTAGGCAAAATTGGCAGGTCCACACAAAGCAAAGCAACCGACCTCAAAAATGAACGTGCCATTAATAGTATCAAGGGATTGGAGATGCCAAACCTGTTGCACGGCTCGATAGGCCTGTTGGGCAAAATTCGCGGCGGAAACGGATTTAATCCCGTTTGTCCGTCTCATTAAACGGGTCTAAACCTGGCTTGACCCATCCCAAACTATCCCTTTAATCTCGCCCGTTTGGCGGGATCTAAAGATTCACGGGCTTAAACGGGTTTTCAGTTTTTTTAAAAAAAAATCAGAAAAAGCTTGGAAAAAAAATAGTATTTAATAAGCTATTTAAAAAAAATATAAAATCACTTAGACATAAAAAAATTAGTTATTTTATAGATATAACAAAACAATAGTTTATACAGTATCAACAAATAAAAATGATTTAAACTAAATTTTTTTCTAAAAGGTATAAATTATACCTTTTAGAAAATATTTTGTTTAAATAATTTTTATTTGTTGATAAATAATATACTCCCTCCGTTCCACGTGAATGCAAACTTATTTCTATTTTAGTCCGTTTCACGTAAATGCAAACTGCCCAAAATGAAAATAAATTTATTATTTTATATTCACCCTACCCAACCCACTCATTTTCTCTCTTCATTTTCCACCATACAATTTATTCAACCAACTTACTATTAACTCCACTCATTCTCTCTCTTCATTTTCTACCACACATTTTCATTATCTTAATAATATTTCTTAGTTATTGTGCCCAAGAAAATGGTTTACATTCACATGGGACGGAGGGAGTATATTTCTTCTTTAAAAATATATTAAATGAGGTAATAATGTAATTAATTTAATAATAGTAACTATAGTAATATTTATTTTATAATTTTTTTGGTTCATTGTCTTCAAATTATACAATTTAAAATTATATAGTTTTAAAATAAAAAGTCTTCAAATTTTCTAATGACATGATTTAAAAATTTAACAAAATATTCAAATTTAACATAGTCTTCAAATTTAACAAAGTTTTGAAAACAAATGAGTATTCAAATTTTCAAACTAATTATTATCTTCAAATATTCAAAGTCTTCAAAAAGCTTTAGATCTTCAATATTGTTATTGTTTCAAAGTCTTTTAATTTGTTGAAATTTTCTTCTTTTTCAAGTATCCTTCTCGCAAAAATTTCTCGTTAAGATTGTCTTTTTCGAGGCTATCATAATAATCGTATTTAAGATCCCGGAATTTGCCTTGTTATCTCAACCCCGCGTCATCCCAGTCCGCAAGACAAATCAATCTCTCGATAAGAACGGGTTTGAGTTGGTTTCGCTTTGACGTCACGACTCTTCCTACAACACTAAAAGCAGCCTCCGATGCTACCGTGGACATCGCGGGGGTAAGTAGTGTTGGTGTAATGCCCTAGGCGTTTAGTTATGTTTGACTTATAATCTAAACCGCTATGTAATCGTCTTTATCATTTATTATAGAGAAAGTTTATTTGGTTCATTATATGTTTACATGTTTATTATATTGAACTGCGTCCCTAGTTATTGTGAATAACTAGTATACGTTGATAGTGGATAATCATGGAGATGATTATATGCATGTGATGCACATTACACTTATGGATACTTGCTAGAGAACAAGTATTGGACATGACCTACCGATGAGATTTATGACATGGTTTATAGTCATATATGTCATGATTAAATCTCAAGATAGTCGTGTCATTGAATCCTTTGAACCTGAGATTATCATCGTCTTCCACATGATGAACATCGTGTTTGATATAGTCTAACACTATCTTTAATCGGATAGCAATAAGGGATATGTTGGCATGATTGAATTCTTGTAGGGAAGAATGATAAGTCAAGATGAGATTTATCCCTCTCGTTGAGAGAGATGTTTGCTTGGGCCCCTCAATGAATGATGTTGGTGAAATGTGTGGCCACACTCAAGTGATTTGATAGAGATCAAATGCACTTGGATTATCAACATATTCGAAATCGAGAAAGCATTGAACAATATGCGTTGACATAGACCATGACTCATGTTCAATTGGACATCGTGGACAAAGGGATTGTGACATTTGATCTATCGAGAAATCAATCTTTGATGTTATATTAATTGAGTAGATATAATGGTTTGCTAGAAACTACTTATGTCTTGTGAGGTCGATGTTTCGACTCACTACCAACATAATATAATTCCTATTGGGTCACACACAAAGAACGAATTTGATCATTGGCTGAAAATTGGAGATTTTGGGTTCTGGCACGACTCATGACCAGGAGCACGACTCATGCCCTGGGTCACGACTCGTGCCTAAGTTCACGACTGGTGACAAGGCAGTACGACTGCGTTTTGGGCCTGAAGGATTGACTCGTTGACTATTTGACATTGTGGGGTTGGGCACGACTCATGCTCTTGGGCACGAGTCGTTCCTATAATCAGCACGAGTGCAAAAATAGTCACGAGTCGTGACATGACTGGATTTTGGCTTGGGTCACTCGTGGTTGCCTGGAACAACTCATGGCACGAGTCGTGCCCTGAGCAAATTTTGGTCAGTCCGCGTTTCCTTTGGCGATTTGGTTTCTGTTTGACAAGGATTCCTACCCTAATATGATTAGGGATTTATATATGATATAAATACAATCTTTTGTGCATCCATAAACACATCTAAGCCTAGGGTTTATGAAACTTTAAGTTTTTGATATTGATTAAGAATCAAAACGTCAAAAGCCCCAAAATCAATTTCATTGTTTTTGCCATTGATAATTGAAAAGAGTTTCAATAATCGGAAGGATCATCTAGCAATTCAACAAGAATTGTTCTTGGTTCGTTCGCGTGTGGATCACCTTTAGAGGGAGGTTGCTTTATCTCCTAAGGCTTGAAGATCTCCATTGATTGATTCATCACCAAGGTTGAACAAGGAAGATAGAAGATTCGACATCAAAATTCTAAAATTGAATTTTGAGATCTGTTTTGACAAACTTAATCGCATTAAAGGTATGTAATTCTATTTCATGTTTTTCATCTCTTCATGCTAGACAGATTCAAGGGCTTAGGGTTTTGTGTTGTTTTATAAATATTTCCGCTGCGTTTGTAACCCCAAAACCCAACAGTAGATCACGTGCCATCACCAAAGAATATGATAAATATTAGCATGCAATTTCCACCATTATAGGACATTCAAATTTTCAAAACTTCACCATCTAATGGGTAATATGGGCTTTCATGGTATTGGTGTAATTCATCTACACCACTTTAAGAACTACTAATAGATGAGGATGAAGTTTTTCCTTTTGTCATGAAACCCCATCCTTTTTATACATTTTTGTTGCTTCACTCCCTTTTCTTTCGCATGTTGTGTTTGGTCCCTTTAGTGTTCTACAATAATGGTCGAACAAACGATATAAGATTGTGTGAATTTTCCTCACTTTGCTCTTCGACAAAGTGTTTACACCATCCGCGTTAAGCTCGGGCCTCGTGTTCTTATAAAATTCATCAAACAAGGCACATAATGAGGATAACTTAATCATAGGATCCATTATGGTCACTAATTGAGAAACTACAGGAAAATGTTCATAATATTTTGTGAATTTAGTTTCCATTTTCATAATGGCACCTCCAAACATGGCATGTGATCTAAATTGCCTAATAACTTCACTTAGGACATTTATTTCAAGGCACAAAAGATGGGAGGCGTATATATATATATATATATATATATATATATATATATATATATATATATATATATATACATACATACATCACTACCAGAAAAAGGTGTTTTAGCGGCGGATGAAGAGAAAACAGACATTGTCACAAACATGGCTGTAATGTTTGAGATCCTTAGAGAGAAGAGGACAGTGAAACTGGAAAACCCTTATTAAACAGAAAATACTTTGCTCAAACAGTCGAGAACTTGTTTGCTTTGTCTTTCTTGGTCAAAGATGGACGGATTTTGATAGCTGTGGATGAGAAAGGCTCTCATCTTTTTTATATTTTAAGATGTTAACCACCAACCACAATACCCTATAAGCAGTGCCACTAAGAGTTTTCTTCCTAATTTTAGATAATGATTAGGAGTCTAATTCCTTAACAATACTTCCATCCAAGTCTTCCTAATTTTAGACATTCACCCCCTCCTCCTTTCACTTTACACAAGCCATCTAATACAAATTAAGAGTAAACAGTTGTCTGCTTGATCAAACATAGATCCAACCTAAGGTGCATCTAGGGTGCCAGGATTGATATCAGGCGCTCAAACGTAGGCGACATACATCACCGTCCGCGATGCTGTCAATCGCCCCAAAATGGGATCTAGAACCAGTGAGGTAGTGTGCGGTTGAATCTGTTACATTATTGAGACATTCACCCCCTCCCCCTTTGACTTTACATAATCCATCTAATACAACTAGAACTAACTTGCTCTTCCTCTTTGTGACAAACTGTAAATATGATAACCAATGTAAGGTGAGACATGTATGCCAAACACTAATGAAATTCTCATAACAATAAAATCCAGCGACTAATTATAGTAGTGCATTCCATTTAGCATACTAAAACTTGCAATTACATGTAAAATGGATATGTTTTCATTCTCAACCTATAACACTGAAAATAATAAATTTCCCTACAATACAAGTAGTTAATTTCAGCTTCCAATTCTTTCAGAAAAGCTACTTCACCAAATCAAAAGCATGCATAATTTAAAATACAAGTAGCACACATAAACAAATAAGACCTAGGTTGTCACTGCATGTAAGCATAATATCAACTTATGTATCCTTATTAACAAGTAAAATAGGGGGAGTAGCAGCAAAATCCATCATGTAACAAATACCTCTTGCACACAATGACAATTAGCCCACCCCAAAATACACTATTATCCTTCTCATACAAAGCGTTACTGTTTTTATTTAACACCTATTGCACACACAAACCTTTTCACCAAAACAACACCAAATATGCCAAAACATAGTGTTTCTATGCCAAAACAACACCAAATATACCACAAGAAATCTTTTCCAAATAACCAAATATTAAGGGGGAACACCAACGATTCAAAGAAGAGAATCCATCAGACCGATTCAAGTGTCAAGCTTAGGAAGGACTACCACACATGTGTAAATGCTACCCAACTAGCATCCTTAACGGGGAGTGAACAAATTAAGAACAGAAAATTTAGCATATTTTCATAACGATTCATGTATAGCTCAGATTAATCAACGACTGAAATACCTGATTTGATGGTGCGTTGGTTAGAAAGTACGAAGATCGGCGATTAACTGTGCGAGGACCGGTGTGCGAGTGAGGACGGCGACAGCAGCTCGAGACGGAGATGGTGGAGAGGATGGAGGCGAAGCTTCGTGGCGGCGTGGAGAGGGTGGACGGCGGCGGTGTGACCGTGAGGGAAGAGAGAGAGAGAGATGAGAGATCGCTGTTTAGGAGAGAGAGTAAATTTAGAGCATAAACGATTTTGGGGGAGGGATAATTTTTATTTATATTTAACATCAACGACGGAACAATTCCGCCGGTAGATATTAATTTCAGCGGCGGAATTTAATTTCGTCGGTAGAATTAATATCAGTGACGGAATTATTCCGGCGGTAGATGTTAATTAATTCTAATTTAATAAATATCATTATTTTTATTTATATATAAAACATGAAAATTATTTTAAATAAAATATAACAAATTACTCTAAAAAAATATAAGTCAATAAATATTATTTTTGAAAAATAAATAAATCATAAATTAAAATGAAATAAAAATAGAGCTAAACAAATTTTAAAAAATCAAATTAACACCGGCATAATTATTCCGCCGCTACTACCACCACGTACAACCATTACTACCACCACTACCACCACCACCACACCACCACTACTATCACTACCACTACCACCATTACTATACCACCACCACTACTACTATACTACCACAACTATTACTACTACCACCACTACTACCACCACCATCATGCACAACCACCACCACTACCACCACTATCACTACTATCATCACTATACTACCACTACCACCACTACCACCACCACCACCACCACCACCACCACTATCACCACTACTACTACCATCACTACTACCACTACCACCACTACTATCACTACCACTACTACTACCACCACTATCACTACCACCACCACTACTACCACTACTATCGCTACTACCACCACTACTATTACTACTACCACCACTACCACCACCACTACAACCACCACTATTACTATTACTATCTAAACCCTAAACTCTAACCCTAAGCCTAAACCCTAAACCCTAAACCCTAAATCTCAAATCTCATATACTTATACCCCAACCCCTAAACCCTAAATCATATACTTATACCCCTAAACCCTAAACTCTAACCACTAAACCCTAAATCCTAAATTTCAAATATCATATACTTATACCCCAACCCCTAACCCTAAATCATATACTTTATACCCCTAAACCCTAAACTCTAACCTTAACCCCTTATAAACCCTAAACCCTAAATCTCAAATCCCATATACTTATAACTTAGACGTGTCCAAAATCTAATCGAAACCGGCTAACCGGCAGTTTTTAACCGGTCAACTAACGGGTCAAACCCGTTAACCGGATTAACCGTAAAAGGATTAACCGAAACCGGCGGTTAACCGGTTCGGTTAAGGTTACAGACTTTTCAAACCGACTAACCGTCGGTTATTTAACCGGTTATAACCGTTTGAAATTTTAGTCAGTTTTTTAACGTTTCCAATTCGTTTTTTAGGATTTTAGTTAGTTTTTTAACGTTTTCAGTTAGTTTTTCAAAATTTCAGTTAGTTTTTTTAAATTCCAATCAATTTTTTAGCATTTCCAGTTAATTTTTTAACATTTCCAGTTAATTTTTTAACGTTTTCAGTTAGTTATTTTGTTAATTAGTTCTAAAAAAATTATAAATTAAATTAAATTATCACCGACGGAATTATTCCGTCGGTGATAAATAAAAAAAATATTTAAAAAAATTAAATTATCACCGACGGAATAATTCCGTCGCTGATTAATTAAAAATAATTAAAAATTAAATGTTATAATCAACGACGGATAATTCCGTCGCTGATTAATTAAAAATAATTAAAAATTAAATGTTATAATCACCGACGAAATAATTTCGTCGCTGATTAATTAAAAATAATTAAAAATTAAATGTTATAATCACCGACGGAATAATTCCGTCGCTGATTAATTAAAAAGAATTACAAATTAAATGCTATAATCACCGATGGAATAATTCCGTCGCTGATAAATTTAAAAAAATAATAAAAAAAAATTAATTTATCACCGACAGAATCATTCTGTCGCTGAGTAAATTAAAAAAATTAAAAAATATTTAATTACCACTGACGGATTAATTCCGCCGCTGAGAAAGCAATAGCGACAGAAATTTCCGTCGGTAATCTAGGCGCCAATTTAATGGCGGTAATGAAACGAATATTCGACGAATATTCGTTTTTAGCGACGGAACCCAGCGGCGAAATTAAATTCCATCGGTAATATCGACGCCAAATTTATTCCGTAGCTATAGCATAATTTCCGCCACTATATAGCGACGGAATTATTCCGTCGCTGGTAATTCAGTCGCTAAAGACACAGTTTCTAGTAGTGCATATTTACCTAATGGCCTAATAACTTCACTTAGGACATTTATTTCACGGCACAAAATGATGGGAGGTGGGATAATAACTTTTCGAATAAATCTTGGTTGCCCTCCACCAAGGTTTAAGTAAAGCTAAAAGCTCGGTAGCTATCGACCAATCATACTCACTAATTTTATAGTCCATTTGATGATTAGAAAAGTATTCCGTGAGGATCACCCTATATTCGACAGCTTTCTTCAAAATTTTATAGGTTGAGTTCCACTCATTATCCTCGGCCACTTGAGATTTTTTGTATTTCATGTTATATGAAGCGCATAAATCGGCATAAATTTTCAACATTGGGCCGGAATTTTTGATAACATGGGAGGCCGTGTTAATGCTATTGGTTACAGACTTTAATGAGTTGATCAAATCTTGGAAACATAGATTAACAATGTGGCATGCACCCCTAACATGAAACAAAGCGCCATCTATGGGAGGATTAATTAAGAGCTTGGATCAACATTGTGGCGGTGGGGGTATTGTAATTCGCATTATCAAAGGATATTGTTAAAATTTTGTTGGTGATAACATACTCACTCAATACATCCTTAATGTGACTTGTACATTGCAAAGCCGTGTGGGGATAGGTCATTGTTCTAAAGGAAATCACCCTCTTTTGCAACATCCACTCCTCGCACTACTACATTTCTGACCTAATGTAACGCCAATTTTCGTTGCATTAGGGCCCAAAAACCGTTAGATTAGGCCTAATGTAACGCCAAATGGTCGTTGCATTCTCTTGCGTTGCATTAGGTCTAATGCAACGACATAGTAAGCTAATGTAACGCCAGAGCTTTGGCGTTGCATCAGGTAAATACCTGATGCAACGCCAATTTTAAAACTATATGAACACCTAATGCAACGCCAACCTAATGCAATGCCAATTTAAAAATTAGTTGAATACCTAATGTAACGCCAAAAAGTAGATGAGTACCTAAAATTTATTACATAATTTCACAATTTTATTAATTTTTTTAATTTTCTTTTTTCAATATATATATATATATATATATATATATATATATATATATATATATATATATATATATATATATATATATATTTATTCTCAAATCAATCCCTTAACTTTTTTTTTCTCAAATCAGTCCCTTAATGTTTTTTATTCTCAAATCAGTCACTTAACTTTTTTTATATTTAAATCAATCCCTTTAACTTTTTTTATTCTCAGATCAGTCCCTTAAACTTTTTTATTCTTAAATCAATCTCTAAACATTTTTTATTCTCAAACTAGTTTTTCATTTGTCAACATTTACACACCACCATTCACCACCACCATTCACCACAACCATCCATCACCACCACCATCCATCCACCAAACCACCGTCACCATTCTTCAAAAAATGAGATGAATCCATCGCTAGAACATAGAGAGAGAGATGGAGAGACAGGAGAGACGAGTAGAGAGCGGTGAGAAGGAGACAGTTGCCGACGCCGGAGACGAGAGAGAGAAGAAGAAAACCCATATCTACACGCACACACCACTACTACATTTATGACCTAATGCAACGCCAATTTTCGTTGCATTAGGGCCCAAAAACCGTTACATTAGGCCTAATGTAACGCCAAATGGTCGTTGCATTCTCTTGCGTTGCATTAGGTCTAATGCAACAACATAGAAAGCTAATGTAACGCCAGAGCTTTGGCGTTGCATCAGGTAAATACCTGATGCAATGCCAATTTTAAAACTATATGAACACCTAATGCAACGCCAAAAAGTAGATGAGTACCTAATGCAACGCCAATTTAAAAAGTAGTTGAATACCTAATGTAACGCCAAAAAGTAGATGAGTACCTAAAATTTATTACATAATTTCACAATTTTATTAATTTTTTTAATTTCTTTTTTCAATATATATATATATATATATATATATATATATATATATATATATATATATATATATATATATATATATATATATATATATTTTAAAAAAAATATATATATATTTATTCTCAAATCAATCCCTTAACTTTTTTTTCTCAAATCAGTCCCTTAATGTTTTTTATTCTCAAATCAGTCACTTAACTTTTTTTATATTCAAATCAATCCTTATATTTTTCAAAAGTTACATTTTGCTCCACCACCATCCACCACCGTCCACCACCGTCCACAACCATCCACAAATCAAACAAAATTTTGTACAAATTGAAATAAAACACAAAATACAATAACAAATTGAAAGGAAACCATGTGAACATTGGAGGGAGAGGCCGCGGCCGAGGCTCTGATTTTCCCAATCCCCAGTTCTTCACCCCTACCAATCCGGACAACACTTACTCTAAACCCGACTATCAATCCTCACTAGGTCGTGGCCATGGCTGTGGCCAACCATCCCATCCACCACCGAGAAATCCTTCATTTACTCAATCCCGGCCGGTTGATGCAAGCGCACATGGCCTTGGCGGTGGACCTACCCGTTTACTCAGTCCCAGACTCCGCCGGGAATGATCGAAAGTCCAGATCATTCCATTTCTGAAGGAGACGCCGGATGGTATTGGGAGGGCGTGAATGAGGGAAATAAGAGAGAGAGAAACGGGTGGTTTGTTTATTTTGAAAAACTGAAAATGAAAATAAAGAGAGAGAAATGAGAGAGAGAGAGAGAGAGAAATGAGGAGAGAAATAATTATTGGTTTTGTTTTGATTAATTGTGGACCGTTGGATTGAATGTGTGAATGGTTGGATTTGGTTTAGCTCATGATCCGCGTGATTATATGAGAACCAATAAAACAATGCCACATGGCATTGTTTTATTGGGTCTCAAATAATCACGCGGATCATGAGCTAAACCAAATCCAACCATTCACACATTCAATCCAACGGTCCACAATTCTAATAATACATAATATCAAAAAAGTAAATATTTTTATATTATATACTTTTATTTTTAAAAAAATTATTAGTAATAATACTTAATAATAATACTAATAATTATGCTATTATTAATAATACTTAATAATAATACTAATAATTTAAACTATAAAATAATATTATGCCTAGTATCAATAATATTTATTATCAATAATATTTATTAATGAATTATTCATATTAATTAATTAATATTAATAATAGTACTAATAATTAATTATGACTAATAAATTTTTAAAAAAACTTCCATACCAAAAAAAGTCTAAAATATTTATCTCAATTCAAAAATAAATTAAAGAAAAAAATAATACTTAATAATAATATTAATAATAACTAGTAATAATACATAATATCAAAAAAGTAAATGTTTTCATATTATATACTTTTATTTTTAATTATTCAATTAAATAATTGAATATATTAATAATTATTATTATATAATTAATAATAATAATGTCATTGATTAATAATAATACTCATTAATTTAATAATTTAAACTTCTAAGAAATATTAATATACGTAAGTAATAATTGATAGAAATATTTAGTTAATTTCTAACTTATTTTATATATATTTTTTTAAAAAACTTCCTTACCAAAAAATGTCTAAAATATTTATATCAATTCAAAAAAAAAATTAAAAAAAAAATAATTATACTTTTAAAATATTAATAATACTTATAGGGTATAAGGTATAGGGTATAAGGTATAGGGCATAGGGCATAGGGTATACCCTATAGTAGGGTATATGGTATACCCTATACCCTGTACACTATAAGGTATATCCTATACCCTATACCTTATACCTTATATCTTATACCCTATGCCCTATAGGGTATACCATATACCCTATGCACTATGCCCTATATCTTATACCCTATACCCTATAGGGTATAGGGTATAGTGTATAAGGTATATGGTATAGGGTATAAGGTTTAGGGTATAGGATATAGTGTATATGGCATAGGGTATAGGGTATAGTGTATAAAGTATAGTGTATAGGGTATCAGGTATAGGGTATAGGATATAGAATATAGGTTATAGGATATAATGTAGGGTATAGGGTATAGGGTATAGGATATAGTATATATGGTATACGGTATAGGGTATAGGGTATAGGGTATAGGGTATAGTGTATAGGGTATAGGATATAAGGTATAGGGTATAGGGTATAGGATATAGGTTTAGGGTTAAGGGTTTAAGGTTTAAGGTTTAGGGTTTAGGGTTTTGGTGTTGCATTAGTAATTTAGCCGTTACATTAGAAAAATCTAATGTAACGCTGAGATCACAGCCGTTGCATTAATCAAAATGTGTCGTTACATTAGCTCTGTCGTTGCATTAGACTCGTTACATTAGCTCTGGCATTGCATTAGATGCGTTACATTAGCTCTTGCGTTGCATTAGATGCGTTACATTAGCTCTTGCGTTGCATTAGCCGTTATATTAGCTCTGGCGTTGCATTAGATGCGTAACATTAGCTCTGGAATTGCATTAGATGCGTTACATTAGCTATGGCGTTGCATTAGATGCGTTACATTAGGTCAGAAATGTAGTAGTGCACATAATATCTACCCAGATCTACTGCTGCCGTCGCCGGAGATGATGAAGGAGTGGCGGCGAAGGAAAAGCGGTGAGAGGGAGACGGTTCCAAGAGTGGCAGTGGTGGCCGGCGATGGCGGAGGCGGCTGCGTAGGAGGGTGATGCCGGAGGGAAATGAGAGAGAGAGAAACGGGTTTCTTTATTTTGATAAACTGAAAATAAAGAGAGAGAAATGAGGAGAGAAATAGGGAGTGGTTTTGTTTAGAAAAATTGTGGACCGTTGGATTGAATGTGTGAATGGTTAGATTTGGTTTAGCTCATGATCCGCGTGATTATTTGAGACCCAATAAAACAATGCCACGTGGTTAGATTTGGTTTAGCTCATGATCCGCGTGATTATTTGAGACCCAATAAAACAATGCCACGTGGCATTGTTTTATTGGGTCTCAAATAACCACGCGGATCATGAGCTAAACCAAATCCAACCATTCACACATTCAATCCAACGGTCCACAATTCTTCTAAATGTTTTTATATTATCAAAATATTAATAATAACTAGTAATAATACATAATATCAAAAAAGTAAATGTTTTTATATTATATACTTTTATTTCTTTAAAAATTATTAGAAATAATACTTAATAATAATAATAATAATGATGCTATTGTTAATTTTTCAATTAAATAATTGAATATATAATTATTATTATATAATTAATAATAACACTTAGTAATAATATTAATAATAACTAGTAATAATACATAATATCAAAAAATTAAATGTTTTTATATTATATACTTTTATTTCTTTAAGAATTATTAGTAATAATAATTAATAATAATTCTAATAATGTTGCTATTGTTAATTATTCAATTAAATAATTGAATATATAATTATTAATATATAATTAATAATAATACTTAATAATAATATTAATAATAACTAGTAATAATACATAATATCAAAAAATTAAATGTTTTTATATTATATACTTTTATTTCTTAAAAAATTACTAGTAATAATTCTTAATAACAATACTAATAATGATACCATAGGGTATACCCTATACCCTATAGGGTATACCCTATGCCCTATGCCCTATACCTTATACCCTATACTCATACCCTATACCCTATGCCCTATGTCATATACCTTATACCCTATACCCTATGCCCTATACCTTATACCCTATACCCTATACCCTATACTCTATACTCTATGCCCTATACTCTATAACCTATACCCTATACCTTATACCCTATGCTTTATGCCTTATACCTTATACCCTATACCCTATACCTTATAGGGTATACCCTATAGGGTATAGGGTATAGGGTATAGTGTATAAGGTATATGGTATAAGGTATAGGGTATACCCTATAAGGTACAGGGTATACCCTATAGGATATATAGGGTATAGGGTATAAGGTATAGGATATAGGGTATAGGGTATAGTGTATAGGGCATAGGGTATATGGTATACCCTATAGGGTATATGGTATACCCTATAGGGTATAGGGTATAGGGTATACCATATACCCTATACACTATACCCTATACCCTATAGGGTATAGGGTATAAGGTATAGGGTATACCCTATAGGGTACAGGGTATACCCTATAGGATATAGAGTATAGGGTATAGGGTATATGGTATAGGGCATAGGATATAGGGTATAGGGTATACCCTATAGGGTATAGGGTATAGGGTATACCCTATACCCTACGTCTTATGCCCTATACCTTATACCTTATACCCTATACCCTATAGGGTATACCCTATACCTTATACCCTATACCCTATAAGGTATAGGGTATAAGGTATAAGGTATAGGGTATAGGGTATACCCTATAGGGTATACCCTATAGGGTATAGGGTATAGGGTATACCCTATAGGGTATAGGGTATAGGGTATACCCTATACTCTATAGGGTATACCCTATACCATATACCCTATACACTATACCCTATACCCTATATCCTATGCCTTATACCTTATACCCTATACCCTATACCCTATATCCTATAAGGTATACCCTGTACCCTATAGGGTATACCCTATACCTTATACCCTATACCCTATAGGGTATAGTGTATAGGGTATATGGTATAGGGTATAGGGTATAGGTTATAGGGTATAAGATATAGGTTATAGGGCATAGTGTATAGGGCATAGGGCATAGGGTATATGGTATATCTTATAGGGTATAGGGTATAGGGTATACCCTATACCCTATACCATATACCCTATACATTATACCCTATATCCTATAGGGTATAGGGTATAAGGTATAGGGTATACCCTATAGGGTACAGGGTATACCCTATAGGATATAGAGTATAGGGTATAGGGTATAGGGTATAGGGTATAGGGCATAGGATATAGGGTATAGGGTATAGTGTATAGGGTATAGGTTATAGGGTATACCCTATAGGGTATAGGGTATAGGGTATACCCTATAAGGTATAGGGTATAGGGTAGACCCTATACCCTATGTCCTATGCCCTATACCTTATACCTTGTACCCTATACCCTATAGGGTATACCCTATACCTTATACCCTATACCCTATAAGGTATAGGGTATAAGGTATAAGGTATAGGGTATAGGGTATAGGGTATACCCTATAGGTTATAAGGTATAGGGTATAGGGTATATCCTATACCCTATACTCTATAGGGTATACCCTATACCCTATACCATATACCATATACACTATACCCTATACCCTATATCATATGCCTTATACCTTATACCCTATACCCTATACCCTATATCCTATAAGGTATACCCTGTACCCTATAGGGTATACCCTATACCTTATACCCTATACCCTATAAGGTATAGTGTATAGGGTATAGGGTATATGGTATAGGGTATAGGTTATAGGGTATAAGATATAGGTTATAGGGCATAGTGTATAGGGCATAGGGTATAGGGTATAGGGTATAGTGTATAGTGTATAGGATATAGTGTATAGGGTATAGGGTATAGGGTATAGGGTATAGTGTATAGGGTATAGGGTATAGTGTATAAGATATAGGTTATAGGGTATAGGGTATATGATATAGGGTATAGGGTATAGGGTATATGATATAGTATATATGGTATACGGTATAGGGTATAGGGTATAAGGTATAGGGTATAGGGTATAGGGTATAGGGTATAGGGTATAGGATATAGGATATAGGTTTAGGGTTTAGGGTTTAGGGTTTAGGGTTTCGACGTTGCATTAGTAATTTAGCCGTTACATTAGAAAAATCTAATGTAATGCCAAAAAATCTAATGTAACGCTGAGATCAAAGCCATTGCATTAATCAAAATGTGCCGTTACATTAGCTCTGTCGTTGCATTAGACTCGTTACATTAGCTCTGGCGTTGCATTAGATGTGTTACATTAGCTCTGTCGTTGCATTAGATGCGTTACATTAGCTCTGTCGTTGCATTAGCCGTTACATTAGCTCTGTCTTAGACTCGTTACATTAACTCTGGCGTTGCATTAGCTCTGTCGTTGTATTAGATGCGTTATATTAGGTCAGAAATGTAGTAGTGTCGTCAATCCAATGAGCGGTTATACAAGTGAAGGTTTCAGAACTAGAACTTAGAGTGGCCTTCCAAGCATCGGTGGTCAAGTAAACACTACCCTTGAAATTTTGGAGGTCGCTCGCTAGTTTAAGTTGACGAGTTTGGAAGAGCATCTTTATATGCCTAGTAATAGTTTGGCGGCTCATTGGTTGGTATGACGGGTTGAGGCCTTTAGAATAGCGGGTGAGTCTATGATCATCCGGAAGTGAAAGAGGCAATCGACAACTCACTAGTAATATTATTATCAAATCGACGTCCACTTTTGGATAAGTGACACATGGTATATTGAGTTGCGTTTGTACGATACCATCTATCCCTTTAGCGGCTTCCCGATCATGTTTATACATGTGCCGCTTTACATGGGAGGTACCATTAACACCCGTCGGGGATATAAATTTCGAGCACCTCTTTCATTTGGCCTTTTTTTCACCGTCAACAATTACCAAATCATATAAATGGGCATACTTGGACACTATAGGTTGTGATTTTGCATTACCCTTACCCTTACCCTTACCCCTTACCCCGCTAGGTGCACTACCCGAGGCAACATCGTTAGTAGGTGTATCTGGAATTGTGCGAGTTTCGTGGGTGACTTATACATCGTCATACTCATCATCATCCCCCTCCTCACCCTCATCTATGTCTTGTATGTGATGATAAGTTCTAGATGTATAATTTGTGTTGGGCTCATTCATCCAATCCAGGGTCGAATCTGGAGTATAGCCGGGAAATGGAAGGGTGTTGATCGGGTTTGAGGATTGATTAATCAGATCAAATATAATTTGATCATTATGGTGCAAAAGTGAATTATCAATTGGTCCTAAATTTTGATGGGGTACATTTTGTGGGGTTGGGATATGAAAATATATTATTAACTAGATATTCCATGATAACTAGTAATAAAAGTAAGCAATTATATATTTTTTGTAATTTTCGGAATATATGTAATCACAAAGATTAATTAATTAATGCAATAATTAACTAGCCAGATATGCAAATATAATTTTATTATTTTTTGGAATTTTCGGAATTTATGAAGATTAAAAAAATTAACTACTTAACACAATATTTAACTAGCGAGCAAACAGTTAAATACTTAAAACAAGAAAATTACCTTCAACTCTTACGAAGTAATCATAAAGTTTTGTTTTGGAAATATTCATGTATTTTTTTCTTCGAATGGAAAATTAAATTGGAAATAATTTGATGGTTTGGGTTTGAGATAATAATATGATAGATTGAATTTTTTGTGTGAGAAAAATGCTAAGATTTCCTTTTCTATTTATAGTTATTATAAATACATTTTGGACCAAATTTATCCCTAAATATGGCTGTTGGGAGGAGTAAATATGTTCCAAAAAATTAAAATCTGATAAAGGAGCCGTTATAAAAAATTTGGACAAAATAACCCTCAAACGGACTTATTAACGGATATATTTGAGGACATTATAGATATTTAAAAAAAAAGGGGCTAAACGACCACAGACCCAACAGATTTTCTGATCCGCTGACCAAAGACCGGTCCGTCACAATGTGCTATGTCCAAGTCCGTCCCGTTCCTTATTCGAGCTGGAAGGCGGGCCGTCCCACGGGCACAGGTGTAAGTACCCCAATCTGGATCACCCCCTTTCAAACACACGGGAAACACCGCAGACTCATCAACGCAGTCTCGGAGACCTCTGGCACTCAAAACCCTCTCAAACCCCCAACCAAACCAAGGGAGGAGCCTTCCTGGGATAAAAAGGGACAAAAGGACCTTTTGGGAATTTTCAGGAAATTGGGAAAGCAATATTGATCCGTACGGACCTCTTTGCTGTCATAATTACTGAATCCCCTTAAAGTCCACAATATTCCCTCAAATCCCGGAAGAAATGATTACCCAAATGCATGGTTGGTCCGTACGGACCTCTTTGCATGCTGAGTTGGTCCGTACGGACCTTCTTGCATGGGGACATCATCATTCCGTAATATTCACCATCATTGCAGATTCCCTCAAATCGAGGAAATCCAAAATTCTAGATAACCAAGGAGGTCCGTACGGACCTCTTTGCTCCGAAATTTTTACTATAAATAGAGGGCTCCCCCTCCTCATTTTCACACACCTCCCTCTTCTCTCTTCCTCCCTTTGCCTTCCTCGGCTCCCCTCTAAGTCCTCTCGAGGCACTCCCGCCCCTTTCGGATCCTTCCGAGGCCTTCCGAGCTCCCTTGTGGGGCTCCGAAGCCTCCCCGAGCGCGCCCGAGACGCTCCCGCGCTGCCCGAGGCACTCTCGAGGTACTCCGAGGCCCCTCGTGGTACTCCGAGGCCTTGTCGGTCTTTCCACGGTGTCCCGCTCTTTTCGAGTCAAACCGACGATCCCAAACCACGCCGAAACTCGCCCGAGTGACTCCGCCACCACAACGCACGCCGAACCTCTCGCCCGAGTGATCCCGACGATCCCCACGCACGCCGAACCTACGCTCGAACGCAGCCTCGCAACCTCAACTCACGCCGAAACTCGTCCGCGGACAACCGGCATCTCCCGGGCAATCCCGATCCGTACCGAACGCTACTCCGACCTCAAACACCATTCCCCAGCGGAAGACAGACGCGAACCAACATTGGTAAGGCTTCCTTCCATTACTATTTCAATACATTTCCATACATAGCATACAATGTAGACATCCGATACAAAGATGCATTTTTAAAAGCACACACACACACACACAACATCTAAAGGATATTAGGGGTATCCGAAAGACTCGTTTACGAGGCTACTCGGGTGAGCTCTAATATTCTAATATTCTCTTCCCGGGAGTCATCTCGACCTCCGAACTCAAAATCTCATCACACAAAACAGCTTTAAAATTATCTTTAAACCGATGCCCTTTTTCAATGTTTTGGGCTTAATAAAAACGGCGTGGCGACTCTACAAAAAAACAAACGGCGAGACACGTCGCTCCAACGCGAAAGATGCCGGATGCCGGGGCCGCGCGCCTCTCGGATCCGGTAATTTCGGTTGGCGACTTGGGACATTTTGTTTTAAAACTTTTAAACAAAACAAAAGATTTTTAAAACGATGATGAGGGTCAAACTTTCATTTTACCCCTTCCTTTAACTGTTGTGTGTGTGTGTGCACGTGCTTCGTTTTTATTTTACAAAAAAATAAAAATACAAAAAATGCATCAATATACATCTCGTGCATACATTTAAAATTCTTCAAAAACTTCGTTTTACTTAGAAAAGGAATTTTAGAGACCGCACACTACGCGCACTGCTGCCTCGGTTACACCGCACTCTACTCACACTGCTGCCTCGGTTACACCGCACACTACTCGCACTGCTGCCTCGGATACACTGCACACTACAACCCTCAACCCGAGTGGTCTCGGTTGCAGTCCGGTAGGTCTTCCTAGGCCTCTTGAACGCGCACGGGATCATTCCAAACATCCCATCCTAGACAAGCGTCAACCCTGAACGTTTGAGTCTTGAGTCACACTCGGTCCAGACTCGGTTGGTTTTTACCCAGTCCGTGTCATACGGCTGGATACATATACCATGCCGGCCATTTTCTCGAGTCAAGGCTCTAACTCAAGATCCTCGCGCAAGCAAAGTGATGAAAGGTCATGCTAAAATCTTGACTGATCTTGATTTCCGAAGCTACACCTGCACGATGTTCCGTCCTGATATACATCCATGCTCACATGACACCATGTCATCACGCCTTTGATACGTCGCCCATGACAATATGACCCACCAACGCCTAATGTCACAGATCCCTTGCGCAAGCAAGGTAAAGAGAGGTCATGCCGAACTCGACTCTCGATCTTGACTTAGCGGCCGGCTCGGTTCACTATTCACATGGCTAACGCATCAAAACGAACATGACAAAGCTCGGTCCTTAGGTTCGATTTTTCTTTTAGGCCGGTGGAAACCGCTTGCACTATAGGACCCTCGCCCGGGGCCGTCCACCCCGGGATGTCGAAATACAGTGTGCAAAACGAGGGGCTTATAGCCGCACGTATGGTCTCCATCGACCCAGGATCTAGCATAGTTGCGAAAAGAAGAGCAATCTTTTCCAACCTACCTAGGACTTCGAGAAAACATGTTTTAAGTAAATTAAAACAACAAAAAAAAATCAAAAAATAAAAGAAACTAAACCGCATGCCACGTGAGCTTTCCCCTTTATCCCGTTAGGCCATTCCCGTGTCTAAACCTTGCCCGTCACCCCCTCCAACTAATGAGAGTGGTCGAGAGTACCCGGAACCCGTCTCCCAAGTGTCAAAACAAAGAAGGTCCTACCTCCTTCCCACTCGTCACACCAGACACCGTCAATTCCCCATGGCCAAGTCGTGGATAACAACGATGAGAACGGGACCTTACCCCAAGAAATTTCCCAACATTGGAAGAAGTTTGGCAGTGTCCTCATGGCTATTGAGAAACGTCAAGGTGAGCAACAAGCTCGGATCGAAGGTGCCATGCACCACTTCGAACATTAGCCACCCAACTACCTCGGGGCTTCCTAAGCCACGATCGCTCCTACAGCCTCTAACATCTCTCATTGTCTCCCGTAAGTCAACCCGTTACCCTCGTACGAGCCATGCGCTTATGACGTAAGGCCACAAGACCTTCCAGAGGAAAGCTTGCCCATCCAGCCTCCCGAGGTCCCGTACCACCGCCGAACAACGAACACATTCGTGGGACGCTCAAGCGACAGAAGTGCTTGTCCGGAAATGGAATTCCGTGATGCAATGAATGAGGGCCGTCCTCGAAGAAAGAAGAAGCTATCTTCTCAACAAAACCGAAAAAGAGGTACGAATCCGGTGATCCCACAATCGGAACCCTTGGAGAACCCTCAGAAAGTTTGACTACTATGTCATCTACTCCAAAGAAGTCTAGCTCGCACAAGGCCATGGCAATGTCTGCTCCATGATCACCGGGACGAAGCTTCGCACCGCCACCGAAGGCCCGAAGGTCCAGATAATCCAACCCCGTCTTGGGAAGATCTCAAAGCCACTATTGATGCTTCAAGAAAGCCATGACAAGGAACGAATTGAAATGCGTAGTCCGGCCTTACGCCAATCGTGCTCCTCCCACTACGTAAACGGGAGAGACAAGCAAAACTATAAGTCCAGAGGTGAATGTTCGACACGTTCCGGCCAAATCCCAGCCAATCCTCCACGGACAGACAAAAGGCCGCCCATACCTGAGCCACGAATTGAAAAGGGGCCCTACGCCAAAGAAGCCGAAACCTTGGACCCAAAGGTTGAAGATCCCGTCTTGACACAGCTCAAGCGCACTCAGCTAACATCTCGCTCGGTCCTTACTCACTTCATCTTACCCGCACAAGCTCAAGTTGGAAGAAAGCTCTCGGCCTGCACCATGGTTCCCATCACAGTGACACCCGATGAAGCAGCCGTATGATTGGCAACGTCAATTACAGCAATATCATCACCTTCACAGAGCTCGATCTTCCAAAATTTTGGGGCTGACCACAACGAGCCTCTCTACATAACAGTTCAACTGGACGATCGCCGTCTCCCTCGGGTGTTGGTAGATGGGGGATCATCCATGAACGTCCTTCCAGCCAAAATGATGGACTTGCTAGGGATCAAAGCAACCGATCTAAAACCCTCGACTCAGGCAATCAAGGCATACGACTCAACATCCCGCCCAGTCTTGGGAATAGCCACCTTGAACCTTTGGTTTGGAAAACAAATGGTCCCGACAGATTTCCAAGTCATCGACATCCCAATCACCTTCACTGCCATTTTGGGACGCCCTTGGCTACACCAGATCAATGGGGTGGCATCCACTCTTCATCAATGCGTAAAGTTCGTCCAAGGAACGGATCTTACCATCATCTACGGTGATAGCATAGTCAGCGAAAGGACCGAAACAAACGGCGTCCCGGTCTTAGAGATCAAACCCGACGATGATGGCATGATGCTAACAGGATTCACCATCGAAAGCCCAAAGGCCCAAGTATGCCACATAGACCTGCCTTTGATTTGGGACAAGATCCCTCCCCCGATGAAAATGATGAAGCACATGAATTACATCCCGGGGCTCGGTTTGGGAAAACGCCATCAGGGCACTCAACAGATCATCAATATCAAAGAACAGAATACCTTGCACGGCCTGGGATACTCTCCTACTCCCGAACACATTGCGGAAGACAAGCGAGCTGCAAGAAAACACTCCACAGATAACAAAAGAGGCGTGCACGCAATCTCCGATCTTCGTCCTTACAGCTTCGACATGACCAAGTACTTCACAAAGAAGGCCGGCAACTTGGAAGAAGATCCAGAAAAGGGAACAGAGCTGATCAGTGCCAAACAAAGCTGGCCGACAACCATGGACAAGCTCCAGCAGAACCTGGCAAGATTCAGAGGCCTCAAGACAAATCCCGTCCGAAGAGCATTTCTCGACACACCGCCTCTACGGGGATCCACAACCACCACTATTCACAATGAATTTTGGTTCGGGAAAACCCCCCCTTTGGCAGAAGAACTCGAAAAACTCTCTCGTCAACACTCCTGCCTTCAACAAACGGGATGAGTCTGCATTCGAGCTAGTAATGCCCAAGACAAAAGCAAAAGACTCCGCAGACGATGCTTGGGACGAGCCACCGCTCCACCTCGCTTCTTCAAAGAAGAAATCGAGATGCCGATCTAATCGATTTTGTTTCGATAACTCGTGATAGCAATGATCGGGAACGGTGACATAAAGCCCTTCAAGCCCCATCTCCTATCAAGCTCATTGCCACTCAATAACCGGGCCACTTTCTCCGACCCACCGCCAAAGAAAAAGGACATGATCGAACAACTTGGTCCGACCCCTCGAGTCCTAGAGTCTAGTGTCAAAACTCATCCCGAGTCCATTAGCTTTGAATTTGAGTCTCTCGAGTCATCCGATGGCCTCACGCCGAAGATTACGAACTCATTGCCAATAATGTATTCCCGTATGCTCTTAATGAATGCTTCGATCTTTCCGAGTATCCTCTCATTGCATCTTTAACAACCGATAAATTAACTAACACACAAACAAGCTAATAACGATTCACTTGATAAAGAAGCGTACACATTAAACGAACAATACATTAAGCACATCTTTAAGCATGTTGTCAAACGAGAGAAAAACCGGGCCCAAGCTGCCGAGGAGGTTTTAACCAAAGTGAATTTGGGAACTGCTGAAGAGCCAAAAGAGACGCAAATCGGAAGTTTCTTCACCGGCACAGAGCAAGACGCATTGACTGCACTGCTCAAAGAGTTCGTGGACGTGTTCGCTTGGTCTTACCGAGACATGCCCGGATTAGACCCTAACATTGTAGAGCACCGGATCCCTTTGAATCCTGAGGCTAGGCCCATCAAGCAAAAGCTACGCCGAATCAAGCCAGAATGGTCTTTACAAGTCAAGGAAGAGATCGAGAAGATGCTTCGCGTCGGCTTCATCAGGGTGATTGAATACCCCACATGGCTCTCCAATATCGTCACGGTCACCAAGGCCAATGGAAAAGTGCGCTGCTGCGTGGACTTCCGAGATCTCAACAAAGCAAGTCCCAAGGACGACTTTCCACTACCCAATATCGACATGTTGGTAGACACTACAGCCAATTTTGAAGTCAAGTCCTTCGTGGACGGATTTGCCGGCTACAATCAAATCAAGATGGCCGAAGAAGATCAGGAAAAGACAGCCTTCACAACCCCCTGGGGAACCTACTGCTACACAGTAATGCCGTTCGGACTAAAGAACGCTGGGGCTACCTACCAACGGGCAGCAACCGCCCTCTTCCACGATATGATCCACAAAGAGATTGAAGTATACGTCGACGACATGATCATCCACTCAAAGGGATCAGATGGACAACACCTCACAGACTTGAGAAAGTTCTTCAATCGCCTCCGAAAACACTCAATGAGGCTTAACCCTGCCAAATGCACATTTGGGGTTAGCCGAGGCAAGGTTTTGGGATACATGGTCACCGAGAGAGGCATCGAGGTTGATCCTCAAAAGATCAAGGCTATCATCGAAATGAGACCACCGCAAACTCAGACAGAGGTGAAAAGCTTCATGGGCCGCCTGCAATATATCGCCCGCTTCACAACCAATTGACCTCCATGTGCGAGCCAATCTTCAAATTGATGAAGAAAAACGCCGACGTCGAGTGGAACTCGTAATGCCAAGATGCCTTTGAAAAATAAAAGCATACCTTGTGAGTCCTCCGATTCTCTCGTCCTCCCCACGAGGAAAAGCCACTATTGCTATACCTAATCGTGACCGACACCGCAGCTGAGCCATGCTCTGTCAAGAAAAGAAGGAGTCACGGGTCGAAAACGCCATCTACTTGGCTGCCGAAAGTTTCAAGGCAAATAACTCAATTACTCGCCCTCGAGAAAACTCGCGCAGCCTACGGTATGGGTTGTCGGAAAACTACGGCACTACATGCAGACACACGCACATTTGGTTTCCAAAATGGATCCAGTCAAATACCTCTTCGACAAACCATCTCTGTCAATGAGGCTCGCCAAGTGGTCTTTCTTTCTAGCAGAATTTGACATCAAGTACGTGAACCAAAAGTCAATCAAGGGACGGGTAATGGCTGAACAACTGGCTGACTTCCCAACCGACGAAGCTCGAGGTCCCGAACCACAATTTCCAGACGAGGGAATCTTCACAATCGAAAGCGAAAATCGATGGCAACTGTTCTTCGACGGAGCAGCTAACAAAAAGGGAAACGGCATCGGTATGCTCTTGGTGGATCCCAAGGACGAGCACACCCCAATTGCTATAAAGCTCAATTTCGAGGTAACCAACAATGCCGCCGAATATGAAGCTCGCGCCGCCGGACTACAAGCCGCACTCGAGAGGAATGTCCAGAAACTCGAAGTTTATGGGGACTCAGCCTTGATCATCAACCAAGTCTCCAACAAGTGGAAAACCATAGACCCGGGCTTGCAAAAATACCATGCCTGCATGGAGGACCTCATCACACAATTCGAAGAGGTCACCTTCCACTATCTGCCAAGAGACCGAAACAGGTTTGCAGACGCCTTAGCCACCTTGGCTTCACTCGTGGAGATCCCTGAAGGAAAAGCAATCAAACCCTTCAAAGCTCTGGACGAAAGGAAATCCCGCCTACCGTTGTGAGATCGAACTGTAACCTAAGCCCGTCAATGAGCCATGGTATAACCAGATCTTCCAATACCTCAAGAACGGGGAAACCACCTTCATGAACAAGGGAGACCCACACACAGAAGGGGTCAAAACCAAGAGCATCATGGCCCTAAAACGCCTCACCTCTCACTTCGTCATCCTCGGGGACATGCTATACAAGAAACGCTACCATGGGCCACTCCTACGCTGCATCAACCAAGAAGAAGCAAACAAGTTCATGAATGAAGTCCACAATGGGGCTTGCGGTCCCCACATGAACGCCAGAGCCCTGATGCAAATCATTCTCGTGGATGGGCTACTACCGGATCTCCATGGAGGCAGATTGCATCCACTTTGTCCGAAGCCGCGACAAGTGCCAACGATTCTCCAACCTCAATCATCTACCGCCCCACGATCTCTACCGCATGACTACACCTCGCCCTTTGCCACTGGGGAATTGACGTCATCGGGAAAATCGCTCCGCCAGCAAAGAATCTGGCCACGAGTTCATCTTAGTAGCCATCGACTACTTCACCAAATGGGTCGAAGCCAAGTCCCACAAGGTACTCACCTCCAAGAAGGTCGCGCATTTCCTCAAGGAAAACATCATATGCCGATACGGCATCCCAAATGAGGTCATATCGACAACGGCTCACACTTCAAGGGGAATTCGGCTGCATCGCCGGCTGAATTCAAGATCACACGTCACAAATCTTCTCCCTACCGGCCACAAACAAACGGCGCCGTGGAAGCAAAGAAACAAAACCCTCGAACGGATCATCCGAAAAATGACCACCCGAGGACGAGATTGGCCCGAGAAGCCGCACCTTGCACTTTGGGGCTACCGCACATCGCCGTAATGCCCACGGGAGAAACCCCATTTGCCCCGACATACGGGATGGAAGCAGCCCTTCCCATCGAGCTAGAAATTCCTCACTCCGAGTACCGGCTGGAAAATGACATCAACGAAGTTGAATGGCTCCAAGCCGACATGACGAATTGGCTCGCTAGACGAGCGACGACTAAAGGCCATGGAACACGTCCGAGCCTATCAAAGCAGGATGGCTAGAGCTTTCGACAAGAAAGTCAAATCCCGAGACATCGTGGAAGGTGACCTTGTACTCAAAGAAAAGCCTCCCACTCGAACCAACCCACCGGGAAAATGGGAACCCACATGGATCGGCCCTTTCGTGGTTCAAAAGATCTTCTCCGGAGGCGCCATGAAGCCGATGCACCTAGACGGCAATCCCTTCATGAATCCAAATAACTAAGCAAACTTCGCAGATACTTCGCCTAAAGAAGAACAAACTGCATCTCTTGGCACTCCATGTAGTGTCGAACTACGCAGACCCGAGCCCTCTAGTCCGGGGAACGTAGGCAACCTTAATTGGTCCGGTCTAAAAATACACAAAAAGTCAAAAGTTTGAATGTCAATCAAGACCTCCATCAAGCTACGCACTTTTCAAGAACACGCCCTGCCAGCCACCTTGACCAAGTCAAACGAAGGCGGCAACATCAAAGGACGTCCGAGGGTCACTCAAAGATCAAACGACCGACTCATGTCTCGCTTCCAAGCTGGGCTTGTCTTCGCCCTCACGCGCTTCAAAAAAAAAAAAAAAAAAAAAGGAGCTCGAGCAAGGGCTCACAAAAAAAAATATATAAAAAAAGAGAGCTCGAGCAAGGGCTCACAAAAAGAGAGCTCGAGCAAGGGCTCACAAAAAAACAAAAGAAGCTCAAGCGTAAGCCGCGAAATTGAGGTCAAGAGCCCGACGCCAACAAGCGGCAAGGAAGCTACGAAAAGACCGTCGAAACGACTTGTCGGGAGCATTCAACCTCTCGCCCAAGCACAAAGCCTCAAAGAAAGGAGATTGCCGTCGTGGGCCTGGGACGCTTCGGGCCCGCGAATGCAATGTAAAAGTCCAAAGATGGACGCCGACAAAGTGCACAAATGCAAAAGGCAAACAAGAGATCTTGCGTCTCGATAAAGCTTTAAAAGTAAATCACAAATCACTAACGGTTACAACATTTCTTGATGAGTTCAAGCACGGTCTACTCTCAAGTTCACAACATGCTAAAAGACAAATTTAATACATTTAACTAATAATGTGTTTGCAAATGCAATGAATGGATACCTAGGAGGTCATTCCGCGCCATCTCGCGCTTGTCCCCTCGCCATCCTTTCCTTTCTTCCCTCGTCCCCGGCGAGTCTTCTTTCGCTTCACGTGAACCAACTCGCGTCTCTCGCCCGAGATCCGGGGTCCTCCCCGTAGAGTCAAACAATCCAAGAGCTCTCGTGGCTTCATTCGCCCGTGCTTCGGCTCGGATCTCCTCCCCGCGAGTCCGTAAAAGAGGACCTCTCCCCGTCGCCGGTCAACTCTAGTCTCGTAGTCAAACAAAGTGTCTCCCGTCACATCCAAAGGGTCGACTGTGCTTCGGCACTCCTAAGGCAATAGCTACTACGGCAACCGGTCCTGCACCGCTACACGCCCGCTCTCCAAGACCACTTGGGATCGCCCAACACGCCGCTCATACTGTGCCGTATACCGAGTCGTCAATACAACGCTCCCGACGTCTAAGGAGTACCACAGAGGGAAAGAGGAATACTTCCATACCCTCGTAAAATACAAGAAGGCACCCGAAGCCGCCATACAAAGAGGAACTACCTCCGCAAAGAGCAAGGTCATCCCACCCCAACAAAGGCTCCCGCTTCATCCCAAACCGCCGGAAACAAGCGACGGAATATAGAAGGAGGACCAAGACAAACCCGGAACTCGACAACGTAGGACCCTTCCCGCAAGACCCTCCCGGTCTCAATCCTCCAGCCAAGGAACCCACCGCCGGATCTCGATGCGTACCAAGCTATGCCATCCATCTCTCCCAAAGTGATCGATCCATATCCAACACAAGAGGTCGCCGAGCAAATGACCACGGGCTAAACGACGTCTGAGCCTCTGGACATGGCCTCGAAGTCTCTCTCGCAGCCACAAGGTGAGCAAAGCGGGGCTTCCCCTCTCATAAAACGATCCCTCGCCGCGACGGTCGATACCATGAAGAGTCTCCCCAAAGACCAACGGGACAATATCCTCTCCAGCTCTGCAAAGGCCCTACCACATCTAGCAAAGCGCCATCACAAATGCCAAGGGAACCGACCGTAAAAGCGTCGCCATCACGCACAAGGCAAATACATCCCAAGAGACGTCACTCTCATCATCAACCATGAACCGCTCAGGCAGCTCGTAAATGTCGATATGACCCGAATCAAGGATCATGCCCCGCACTTCTTCCAACGAAGTACGAAGAAAGTCCGCAAGCTTCACGCTCACAAAGAACACCACCAATCAAAGGAAGCGAGATGGCCTCCACCTCCTGGCCCTCCAATCAAAGCCCGAAAATCCTCAAAAGTGGGCACCATTTCATTATAGGAGAAACAAGACACGTGCCTCCTAACATCCTGTAACTTCGCGGCGGCCCGCAACAAATCCCAATCAGGAACCAACTCCTTAAAAGACCAAACCGAGCAAAGACGAAACCTTACCTCGAAAGCCCGTCTCTCGATGCCTCATACGGCGCCGCATCCACGTTTTCAACCGCTCAAGGAAGTGTGCTTGCCTCTCCCGCGAAAGCCTCGGCAAAATTCTAGGGACGTACGAAGAATCCATGGCAAAAATGGAGGTTCCTAGAGAAAATGGGGAAGAAAGCTCGAAAATGGCCGCAAATGGGGAAATGAGGAAGAACTGCACACCGGAAAGCATTTATGTCCTTCCCAAAGCAAGGTTGGTCCGTACGGACCTCTTTGCATGCTAAGTATGTCCGTACGGACCTCCTTGCAAACGTAACCCATTTCCCAAAGAAACAAGCATAAAAGCCACCGTCCTCAAGAAACCTTGCTCCAAACCGCCCAAACACCGGCCTAAGCCATTCCCGCAAACATACACTACCCACAAATGCACTCTCGGCTCACGTGGCATGCACAAAATAAAAAATAATAATAGCAACAATTTCTAGGACAAATCCCTGAATCACAAAAATGACATTACATCTTAAAATAAAATGCTGTTTGCCGTGCAAATACATGTGTTTTATTACAGGTACCCATAAATGTCTGTTGCTAAACAAAAAAAAAAGAGGGATATGAAAAGAGGGAAAGCAAATGAATACTAATCAGATTCCTCAAAGCATCATCATCCTCGCCAAGGTCCTCCAAAGAAAAGTCGGGCATCCCAAATAACTCGCCCGTCACATCCTCGTCGTCGAATACCGAGCACCCGCCTGAGGCTCCCACGAAAAGTACTCGAAGGATCAAATCCGGCGAAAGGATCAAAGAAAGAAGGCTCGAGGAACCCTCACCCCGCGCGCCATGCGGAGGCATGAACCGATAAAAGGGCCGCTGCTCCTCGAAGGCCCCTGCAGCCTCCCGAAGACGTCCCGCATCCATGCTATGCCGCCCTCAAAGGTCCCTCCGCTGCGGCTCACGGCTCGGCTCTAGGCGGAGGAACGTCTGCGCAGTGCCTCGAAGGCATAGGCTCGTACGCCGGCACGCGTCGCGAAGACCGGCAAGACATCTTCGACGCCATCTTCTTCGCAAACGACCTCATCGCCACGTAACGGCGAGTCAAGATATCATAGGCTCTCCCGGGACTCGCACCAACAAGCACCAAGGAAACGCTCAAAGAATACAGCTTATACTCAACAACAAAAGGAGAAAAATACGTAAAAGATGCCAAGATGGAAAAGAGTCAAGACACTCACCGATCTATCGGGGTCCACTGTATGCAGCAGAGCTCGCTCCGAACGGCATGCACACACCCTCCTCCTCGATCCGTCCCCGCGGACGTACGTGAAATCCGGTCCCCGCATCGGAACCTCTCGGGAGCCTCGCGGGCGCCTCTCTCTCCCGCGCCGCACTGCGGCGTCCTCGCCTTCCTCCTCACGAAGGCCCCGTACTCCTCTCCATATAAAATGAACTCCTCGGCGCCGACACCGCCAAGGTACCTCTCGAAATCGAGCACGTCCATGTCCCGGGAATCAAGCATCCCAAAGGGAGGGTCCCTCGGAGCCACGGGAAGCACACCGGGGCCATGATGCCAGAAGACCCGCTCTCCCAGATACATGACATCACAAGTCAAGCCCCGCAGCATCTTCCGCCGCGCTGTCACCTCGGGAGCCCCCTCAAACTCATCCCCCTCATACCGAGTCCACGGGAACAAGACAAACCCCTCACGGCTATCTCTCTCCAGACGCTCCTGCACATCCCCGTAGGCGATGGTGAGCTTCCCTCTGCTGGTCCTCCTCTTCCTCGCCGTACGAGCCCACCCAAAGATAGCAGATACGCAGTACTGCCCCCGGATCTCTATCCCACGGAAGCACTGGAAAACCTCATAGAACCACACCCGTGACAAAAACAGAAGGGCTCAAGCAAAAGAAAACGGAGAAACGACAAGTTGCTAAATCAAAATGGCAATAAACTCATACCTCCAAAGCGAGTCAAAACAAAGCCACGAACGCCACACCCCGGCTAAACCGGTCCAAGGAGAAGTAGAGCTCGCCAAGCCTCGCTCGCCCCAAGCAATATCACGAGACCACTATCCAGGTCAATCAAGCTCTCCAACAAAGCAAAGGGAGCCGCGGTCGCGTGGTTCGAGAACAAAGTCTCTGACGGTGCATACCACAAAAGGAGCGCGCCAACCGCTCCGCCGTCACCCGGCCGGTACCCGATGTAGGCCCCACACCGGCCGTAATCTTCGCTCCACGTCACTATACAACATGCCCAGCCCTCGCGAGGACGAGGCTCAAAGCCCAACAGCTCGGCCAACACCACATCGGAGATCATATCCCTCCACCGCACCGGCCCTCCTTTGAAGGAAAGCCGTGATCGCAAAGCAAAGTCGGTGGCGTCACCGTCACCTCTCCCGGCTCGGATGGAAGGTGTGGGTGGTATCCCACCAGTACTCAGAAAGGCCAAGGAAGACGCTCTTGTTCTTCCTCGTATCAGAAACTCCGGCCAGGTTCTCGACAAACACCCCCAGGCCAGAAGCATAAACCAGCCTCCGGGGACTCGGCCTGCCGTCCACGGAAATATCAGGCATCCGCTGCCACAGCTCAACAACAGCCTCGAGCGACCCCCGAGTCTTCATCCTCTTGGCCTTCCCGGCCATAAGCCCCGCATCCTGCAGGTAAACACAGCAAAGGTACGTCAATCACAGTACTTAATATAAAGGCACATATAACCCGTCACAAAACACGGCACATATTGCACATAATTTTCACATACATATAATTTTTCCCATGAAGTCCGTCACAAAAACATGGCACACACTGTACACATTTTCTCAAAAGAAAAAAGGGGGGGGATTAAACCCTACACGACACATTTTCAAAAAGCCCATTCTGACACGGTAAAGGCACATATAACCCGTCACAAAAACACGGCACATATTGCACATATTTTCCCCACAGAGTCCGTCACCCAAAAACACGGCACACACTATATAGCACATTTTTAAAAAAAAAAAAAAAAATCCGTCCCTACACGGCACACACTTTCACATATAACCCGTCACAAAACACGGCACATGTCACATTTTTTCACAAAAATTATCACTACACGATAATTTTTCTCACAATGTACATACATAAATAGCATTAGGTACAAAACACCAAAGCATGCAATTCACTAGATAGGCACTTTATTTTCACAAATAAGAGCTAATCTACACATTTCTGCACAAAATACACATACCCACAATTTTTACATGTCCATTTTCAACAATTCATCAAGAATTTCACAAAAAGGCATAAAATAATAATAAAAAAAAAATTCAAAAATGCGAAAAACTAAAACCTAGTTCTAGCATTCAAGAATTCGAGCAGGGAATCAAAACGGAACAGATTTCTTACCTCCCCGACGTTCATAGAGCGACGATTGTGCACCTCCGGATTCGGATACAAGACATCCGGGTTCTTTGAAGATGGAACAAAAGAGATCCAGTTTCTTTGGAGCTCCATTCGCTGCTCAACCACTTCCTGACTGCGTTGACGACGACTCCTTCGAGATCCCTCCGCCATTGCAAGCAATTCAAGCTAAGAAAAATGGAAGATTTTGGACAAAAATGGAGTTTTCTCTCTTTCTCTCTCGCTGGTTCACGCACTGGAAATGGGAAATGAAGAGGTTGCCTCGGAATTTAAACCCGGTCAAAACCTGGGAACTGTGAAAAGCCAACTTGGTCCGTACGGACCTCTTTGCAACCAGGTTGGTCCGTACGGACCTCTTTGCAAGGGGTGGCCAAATTACTTTCCTGCCCTTATAATCTTTGCCCCTGGCTGTCCTAAGGCCTTTTCCAGCAAATCCAAGTGCAGAATGGTCCCTAACCCTTCAATTCAACCACCGGCCGTCAGCGTAAGACCGGTCCTCGCCCACTTCAACGGCAACTCAATCCCCGGCCATCAACGTAAGACCGGTCCTCGCCCACTTCAACGGCAATTCAACCACCGGCCGTCAGCGTAAGACCGGTCCTCGCCCACTTCAACGGCAACTCAATCCCCGGCCGTCAGCGTAAGACCGGTCCTCGCCCACTCCAACGGCAATTCAACCACCGCCCGCTCAACGGCAATTCGAGAAGGAGCCAACACCTCCCAGCACGAATCCCAAGGCACGAGACGCCTCCAAAACGCTCAACGGCAATTCGAGAAGGAGCCAACACCTCCCAGCACGAATCCCAAGGCACGAGACGCCTCCAAAACGCCCGACGGCAATTCAAGAAGGAGCCAACACCTCCCAGCACGAATCCCAAGGCACGAGACGCCTCCAAAACGCTCAACGGCAATTCGAGAAGGAGCCAACACCTCCCAGCACGAATCCCAAGGCACGAGACGCCTCCAAAACGCCCGACGGCAATTCAAGAAGGAGCCAACACCTCCCAGCACGAATATCAAGGCACAAGACGCCTCCAAATGCTCAACGACAACTCAACCACTGGAGGTCCGAAGTCATCTTCCCAACAGAAAAGGGCCCCTACAGGGTCATGCATCCCCAGCAATTCAAGCACCGGCCGTCGACGTAAGACCGGTCCTCGCCCACTTCAACGGCAGCGCAAGCACCGGCCATCAAAGTAAGCCCGAGCTCCTCCCCCAACAAGTCAAAGGGAAGTCATACAAGACTGCATATCCCCAGCACCGACCATCATCCTTGCCCACTCAACGGCAAAACAAGCACAAGAAGGAGCCAACACCTCCGAGTACAAGTCCCAAGGCACGAAGCGCCTCCAAAATGCCAAATGGGGAAGCAATCACCGGCCGTCATCCTCGCCCACTTCAACGGCAATACAAGCACCGGCAGTCATCGTAAGTCCAACCTTCTTCACAACATGCAAAAACACAAAGGCATCTACGCCTCTCGAAGCACAAGGCAGCCACGCCTCCACAACTGCGGCTAGAAGACGATTCAAAGTCCTCGCGCATTACATCAAACTGCGGCTAGAAGACGATTCAAAGTCCTCGCGCATTACATCAACTACGGCTAGAAGACGATTCAAAGTCCTCGCGCATTACATCAACTGCGGCTAGAAGACGATTCAAAGTCCTCGCGCATTACATCAACTGCGGCTAGAAGACGATTCAAAGTCCTCGCGCATTACATCAACTGCGGCTAGAAGACGATTCAAAGTCCTCCAGCGTGGCACCAACCGCCGCCAGAAGACGATGCAAAGTCCTCCAGCGTGGCACCAACCGCCGCCAGAAGACGATTCAAAGTCCTCCAGCGTGGCACCAACCGCCGCCAGAAGACGATTCAAAGTCCTCCAAGATGGCACCAACCGCAATCAGAAGACGATTCAAGTCCTCACAACTATCTCCGGCCCGGAAGGCCTTAAACCACCCGATTGGGAAAATCGTAAAATTTCCATCCCAGGACACCACCACGTCCTCACAATTGACCTCGGCGGTCACCACATCTTAGGACACCACCCCGTCCTTATCACTGACCTCGGCGGTCACACGACACTTCAGGGCACCACCACGCCCACATACACTCACAAATTCACGACCTCCGAACTACGACTGTGCTTGATTCCCGCCAGGGATACGTAGGAATCCTATCACAGTGGTCCACCATCGACCTATACGGTCACCTAGACACCACCACGTCCTTCCCATCGACCTACGCGGTCCACCCAGACACCACCACGTCCTCACCACCGACCTCGGCGGTCACACGACACTTCAGTGGCACCACCACGCCCGCATTCACAAAACACTCACCCCACACCCGAACTACGACTGTGCTTGATTCCCGCCAGGATACGTAGGAATCCTATCACAGGGTCCAGCCATCGACCTATACGGTCACCTAGGACACCACCACGTCCTTCCCATCGACCTATGCGGTCACCCAGGACACCACCACGTCCTCACCACTGACCTCGGCAGTCACACGACACTTCAGGGCACCACCACGCCCGCATTCACAAAACACTCACCCCACACCCGAACTACGACTGTGCTTGATTCCCGCCAGGGATACGTAGGAATCCTATCACGTGGTCCAGCCTTATTGACCTAAACGGTCACACAAAAGGACCACCACCACGTCCTCACATTGACCCTCACGGTCACTTCCTCTCCCAAAGACGCGATCCAGTATTAGGACCCTTATCTTATCGGCTACCCCACTTCTTTCATAAGTGACGTCGTCGAGGGCTTACGTAAGTACCCCAATCTGGATCACCCCCTTTCAAACACACGGGAAACACCGCAGACTCATCAACGCAGTCTCGGAGACCTCTGGCACTCAAAACCCTCTCAAAACCCTCTCAAACCCCCAACCAAACCAAGGGAGGAGCCTTCCTGGGATAAAAAGGGACAAAAGGACCTTTTGGGAATTTTCAGGAAATTGGGAAAGCAATATTGATCCGTACGGACCTCTTTGCTTTCATAATTACTGAATCCCCTTAAAGTCCACAATATTCCTCAAATCCGGAAGAAATGATTACCCAAATGCATGGTTGGTCCGTACGGACCTCTTTGCATGCTGAGTTGGTCCGTACGGACCTTCTTGCATGGGGGACATCATCATTCCAGAATATTCACCATCATTGCAGATTCCCTCAAATCGAGGAAATCCAAAATTCTGGATAACCAAGGAGGTCCGTACGGACCTCTTTGCTCCGAAATTTTTACTATAAATAGAGGGCTCCCCCTCCTCATTTTCACACACCTCCCTCTTCTCTCTTCCTCCCTTAGCCTTCTGGCTCCCCTCTAAGTTCTCTAGAGGCACTCCCGCCCCTTTCGGATCCTTCCGAGGCCTTCCGAGCTCCTTGTGGTGCTCCGAAGCCTCCCGAGCGCTCTCGAGATGCTCCCGCGCTGCCCGAGGCACTCTCGAGGTACTCGAGGCCCCTCGTGGTACTCCGAGGCCTTGCACGGTCTTTCCACCTGTCCCGCTCTTTCCGAGTCAAACCGACGATCCCAAACCACGCCGAAACTCCGCCCGAGTGACTCCTGCCACCACAACGCACGCCGAACCTCTGCCCGAGTGATCCCGACGATCCCCACGCACGCCGAACCTCTGCCCGAACGCAGCCTGCAACCTCAACTCACGTCGAAACTCTGTCCGCGAACAACCGGCATCTCCCGAAGCAATCCCGATCCGTACCGGAACGCTACTCCGACCTCAAACACCATTCCCCAGCGGAAGACAGACGCGAACCAACATTGGTAAGGCTTCCTTCCATTACTATTTCAATACATTTCCATACATAGCATACAATGTAGACATCCGATACAGCATGCATTTTTAAAAGCACACACACACACACACAACATTTAAAGGATATTAGGGGTATCCGAAAGACTCGTTTTACGAGGCTACTCGGGTGAGCTCTAATATTCTAATATTCTCTTCCCGGGGAGTCATCTGACCTCCGAACTCAAAATCTCATCATACAAAAACAGTTTAAAATTATCTTTAAACTGATGCCCTTTTTCAATGTTTTGGGCTTAATAAAAACGGCGTGGCGACTCTACAAAAACAAAAACGGCGAGACACGTCGCTCCAACGCGAAAGATGCCAGATGCCGGGGCTGCGCTGCCTCTCGGATCCGGGTAATTTCAACAGGCTCAACAAGCCACGTAACACGGGCTGCCGCTGCTTAAGCCCAAATTGGGCATCTCCACATGGGATATAATGTGATCCTACATAACTCATAGCCCATGCCCGTGTCCAAGGCCACGTTTTTTTTAATTTTTTTTTATTTAATTTTTTTTATTTTAAGGGCAAAATGGGAAAGGGACAAAATAGTGAGGGCAAAATGGGAATTTTCGCCGTTGGAACTGTTCATTGTTTTTTTTTTTTTTTTTTTAAACGAAAAGGGCAATGCCCCCTAGAATTTTATTAAGATTAAAAAAAATTACAAAGTGATGGGAGACAAGGACTAAACCATCACAAAAAAGATAAAAAAGAAAAATAAATAAAAGGTCAGTCAAACTACCTTGAGTAATTCCATTGCCTCTTAGGCTTATTTTTCTTTGCTTTAGCTTTGGAAGCAGATTTTCCTCGATTTCCTTTTACTGGTTGAAAACCGTCATCTTCATCGTAAAAATCTTCCCAATTTTCGCTATCAGCCCTTGGTGCCCAAGGATCAACATGAGCTCCTCCAACAATACCTCCATAAACTCAGTATTATAGTATTTTGGGTTCAGCTTACAAGCTGCAGGGGGACGTAAACAAGGCGCATCTTGTATCGCCCGAACCTTAGCGATAACCCTTTCTCTCATAATCCTATGATAATTCTCTGAATCCTGATTAATTTGCATATCAGCTTGGACAATGTTTATTCCATCCTGAACATCAAATAAGGGTGATTCCCTCTCTAATCTAGCAGGAGAGAACTCTTGAGCATCCGCCCGAAAACTATGCTCCTCCGCAGACGGAACAAACCCAGTAGTAACTACTTCAATATCATCAAGCGAACCAATCAACCCCTTTGATTTATCTTCAACAATCAATTCCTTGGAGATGGCACTAGTCTCTTTAACTTTATCAGCAGGTCTCAGCAGGGTCTTCAAAATTCTTTTCCAATTGAAAAACACTCATTTCTTCTGACCCTTTATCATTCACATCTATCATCACATTGTTGTCTTCCACATCAAGAGAGATAGTTGGAACAGGAATTTCTGTACCTTTTTCTTTATTATTTGTTGGTTGCACTACAAGAAAAAGCACTATTTACGGTGGTTAAAATCCGTCGTATATAAAACGTGCCCCGCCGTAAATAGTATATACGGCGGACTTTCCGCCGTAAATAGTCCACCGTATAAAACCTCGCCGTAAATACTATATACGGTGGTTATACCGCCGTAAATACTATATACGGCGGAAATACCACCGCCGTATATAAATGTAATACCATATGTATTTTAAGGCGTATTTGAGTAATCTTTATACGGCGGTAGGTGTAACCGCCGTAAATAAGAGACGAGTCGTCCACTACGTAACGAGTCGTCCCAATTGCACCCCCACCAGGTTCCCTCGTCCCCCCATAGAAGACGAGTCGTCCATTCCCATTTTATACGGCGGATGTTTCTCACCGCCGTAAATGACTTAATAGGGACGAGTCATCCACCATGGCACGAGTCGTCCCATTTGCACCCCCTCCTGGTTCCCTCGTCCCCCCTTTTGGCACGAGTCGTCTAGGCTTATTTACGGAGGATGAAGGGTTCCGCCGTAAATAAGCCTATTTTTTTTTCCCAGGCCTGTATAATTCACTTTCCCCAAAAATACGTTCACAAAAACCAAATTCAACCTGTACACACACAAATGCAACCTGTATATAACCAAAAATACACAAATGCAATCAATGTTTACAATCTACATATTAACACAAAATTAATGTTGAATGTATCCAAACATAATAACCATTATACAAATAACGTTTGTCGTTTCCAAACATAATAACCATTAATGTTGAATGTATCACAAAAACCAAATTCACCACCTATTGATTACCGTCTTTTCCACGTTCCATCAAACAACATTTCAAATCATCAATTTGTTGTTGTAACTGTTGTCGTTGCTCCTCATTTTGTCGGCGTTCCTCCTGAAGTTGACTTTCAAAATCTGCTCTGACGGATGCCACCGCCTCCAATACAGCTGTCTGAGTAGTTGGGGATTTACCAAACACCTTAGTTTTGTTAACACCGCCTCCCATACATCGCACTCTCCCGTGGTCATCAGTGCCCATCATACCAACAAAAATCTTTTCACGCGCCGTGGGAGAGTTTTGTTGCTCCTCTGGCAGCTCATCAATTGCATCATTAAGCGTTTGCTGTAACAAAAACAACATGTTCAATATAAATGTTTTAACTTTAATTAATATTATGAAAATGAAGTTAGAAATGAAAAAAGTATTCTATAGAATAACAAAACTGAAACAGAAAAGGTTGAAACTTTAACTTACAATCATTTGAGTGGTTTCTTGATATGCAGGTGTTTTGCCCGTGCGCGTAGCTATGAACAAGCTTACGCGATCAGTTGGTAAACCCTTGTCGTCTCTCTACAATTTATAATAGAATCATTTGACCAAAAAAAAAATATTTATATACGATACAAAAAGAAACATTAATTGACAACTGAGAACTAAATTGAACGATGACAAACATCTTTTATGAGTTTGGGATGGGATGTTTTTCCGGTCCGGTTCAGGCACGCTTGCTTTTCTCGATTCAATTTATTTGTTTCTGATATTTCCTGGAAAAAAAAAGAAGATAATATTAGTATTAATTTGACTACTTATATAAGACATTCACGATAATAGATTAAGATTAATTTGAAATATACCCGAGCCTTGTCCGTACCCCACATCGCAACAAGTGCAGCCCATTGATCCGCAACGCACCCACGGGGTGGGTTAGCCAATGCGTCTTGGTCGGATTCATACATCTTATAATGAGATTTCAACTGAGTAATATTCATAACTGAGTCATATAACTGATATAATATTCATAACAAAGTCATAACTGAGTAATATTCATAACTGAGTAATACTTATTATATGCTTGTCTCACCTGGTATTTCCAGTCACGCCACGCTTTACTGAGAGAAAGATTCATAACCGGGTAATACTCCGGAGGCGCATTTGTATTATCCTATATACACAATTCAACAAAGAAAAAAAAACAATTGTTAGAGAATCATAAGACTTTTGACTACGTACTAGAGATTTATGTAAGAAATATGGATTACAACTTACCAAAATGTCATTCCATACGACATTTATGCACTCATGGTCCATCTGAGGCCACTCTCTAGTTAATGGAAAATGTTCCCCATTTCTAGCAAAAATTCCTATCTGAGTAGCTAGTTTTGCCATTTCCCCACCAACTGGTTGACCATATTTATTCCATATTATATCCAATTTCTCTTTACCCCATTTGCTGGTTGGTTTTGCCAGCCCTCTTCCTTTAGGGTTCGAGCCCTGACCTGTTAATAAATTTTTCTTTGGCGGCATATCTGTCATATGACAATTCAATTATAGCACAAAAATTGGATAAACCAAGTAAAGGACCCAAAAAAACAGTCTTATAATATATGTATAAGACCTATAAATTTATTATAGGTCTTATGTATCTTATATAAGACCTATAAATAGCAACAACAACACTCAAAAAGTATTTACAAACTACACAAGTACACAGGACATTAATATGATGAGGCCCAGATGATAAGTTTGCGATGCCTATATCCTAAAACTGAAAAACATAGAGTAGGGGTAAAATTCATTGTTATTTTGATCGACTCATTCCACATTATATTGATATTTAATAAATAAAATTCAATTTTTACCAAGATCTTGGTCCCTGTTATAGTAGCTGGCAAAAACATCAAAATCTTAAGAATTCCAGAGTTGCTACAGACTCTATACTGCTTTAAAATACTGAAATTTCCATTTATTTTTTGCTTTTTTTTTTTTTTTAGCAAACTTGCTCTTCACCTGGAATTTCCTTATTCTCAAATGTACCCATAAAACATCATATAGTAAAATATAAGAGGGTACATGACTAAATCCTTGATAACAAAGAAAGAATAAAGAATGTAAAACAACAAAGAATAATAACAACAAAGAATAAAGAATGTAAAAACAACAACAACAACAATAATAACAACAGCAGCAACAATAACAACAGCCATGTACTGATCCTCCACGGTGTCCAGAATAAAAAATTATTGAACAAGTTAAATTCAGAGATGTGAAAGAAGACAAACCGAAATTGTTTTCTAAGGCTTCCTGCGTCACATAATCCGTGCCCATTTAAACAGAATTTTACTCTAAAATAAATGTATATTTCCAAATAAAGTTCAAAGATGAATATCTTTGTTTCAAATTCACTCGGTTATCATTCACCTTCTCTGTTTATTATCATGTTCCCATGTGCACTTCCAAGACTATATTGTGAATACCAAGGGTATGTCTATATGTACTACTAATAAAGCAAGAAACCAGCGCTGTTCAACATTAGGGAAAAACATAAAATGCAAGTTGACAGATTTTTCAGGTTTTGCATCAGTAACAAGACTTTAAAAATATAAGTATAAACAAAATGCAACAATCAGAGGCCATTCTCTCCCCTTCATCCATCCCCTTCCCAGATACACACATGCATGACCCTGAAGAGCACCATCCCCCTGAACCTATCCATCCTCCAAACCATAAAGAAAAAACACTAAAGAGGGAATACTAGAGAGTGAGGGAAAGGAGGAAAGGAACCACCATAGAGTCTGGACTCAAAAGGGCGAGGGAGATATTAACATCTGTCTTTACGTTCACTATCATAAGAATCTCTCTCTCTCTCACTCTGTTTGTCTACCAAACATGCTTGGACGATCCTGAAGACCCCCTGCCCTACCCACCATCACACACACAGACCCCCTCCCCCCCTAAAAAAAAAATCAAAAGAGAGAAGGAGATGTAGACTCTCTCTCTCTCTTTCTCTCTCTCTCTCTCTCCTTCTCTGGGAGATAGACAAGCATGACCCTGAAGAACCCATCCCATTCCTACCTCCAAATCAAAAGAAAAAAAATACTACAAAGAAAGAGGCTATTAACAAAAGAGAGACCCCTAGAATCAAGAGAAGGAGACATAGGCAATGTCATAATCTTTGTTAGTTAATGGTTGTGTGAAATGGTATAGCAAAGTCTTTAACTCTGACCAAAGGACTTTAACCCAACAATTTATCCTGCTACTAAGGCAAAACTTTCTACAAGGAGTAAGATTCTATAATTGGGAAAAGCCCCTCACAGGAAACTTTCTACAGTCAACTTCCTTAATTTCGTTGGTCGGGAAGCGGGGCAGGGGGAACAACAACAACAACGAGGAACAACAACAACAACAACAACAACAACAACACTATAGGGCAAGCCTTGCTTGATACAGAAAAAGTATAAAATAGTATGGGGGGGATGGGGCTCCCGCGGGTACCAAATCGGTGGGGAAGCGGGGCGGGGACATCCCAAAGTAAAAATTGAATATTCATTTAATATATTCAAATTTCTACAGGCATCAAAGGAGTACCTAGAGAAGCAGATGACGGAGGTGGAAAGTAAGAGAGCTGCTGCAACAAGATCCTGTAGGAAATAAGAGTTTGATCAAAAGAAGCAGAACAAATACATATTACAATTAACAATATTAATATTCAATTCAACCATACAAAATAACAAGTTTGATTGAAATATGAAACATAAATAATAACATTGTCTTAGTAATAGTAAGCAAATAAGATCTAAACAAATACATATTACAATTAACAATATTAATATTCAACCATACAAAATAACAAGTTTGATTGAAACATGAAACATTAATAATAACATCACAATAATAACATCACTGATGAGAGTCGGAGGTTTGTCCACGATAGTAGGTCCGACGGGAAGAACGCCTCTGTGCACGAGCGGTGGCTCTCGAATGCATCATAGTCAAATAATCCTCAAACCGGCTCGTAACTCCGGGGCTCTGTGCGCATCGCCCAAGCCTCCAGCTGCGTATACCGGGCTCCCAAAATGGCAGCTTTCATCTTCCAACCCCTCAAAACGATCCCGCACCTCCCCATCTAGCATCCTCTAAAGTCCGTCGACTCGTCCCCGAGCAATAACCTCCCCATCTAGCATCCTCCAAAGCATGTCGGCTCTGCTCCCGAGCGATCCTTGATCGCTCCCCGCTCCTCCAAAATGCCCTCATGGTATCCCACTGATCAAAAGAACCCTGCTGGCTCTGGTTCTGCTCTCCTCCCTGACCACCTTGTCTCTCCTGATCCTCCTCTTCCTGCTCCTCATCATCCTCCTCATCAACGGGATCCATTTGATCATCAACACCGGGCATACGCCAATGTCTGGCCTGTTCACCACTCGAAAATGTGGCCCCTACCCTGCAATGGACCGTCCTCCTGGGAGTACCATATTCAAACAATAAAGACCTGTTGTCTGTCACCCTCCGGTCCCTCACAAACTTGTCATACTGCACTAGCCAGTCTCCAGAATAAAAACTCGTGCCCCCCATCAATCTCATCGCCTCGGGTTTTGGTTCACCCACACAAGCTTGAGCAATCAATGTGATCATCCCCCCTATTGATATGTTTCCCTTTTTGGTAAGGGCAAATGCCTCACATCTCCGAACAAAAATATCAACCCAATTAGGAATCACCTGATAACTCCTCAACCCTGTTCGCAAAAGGTTTACTATAGCCACATTCAATTGAGCGGGCTCTCCGTTTGCCAACCAAGACATAGATAGACCTCTGTAAAATAATTTCCAAGCCGGGTGAGAAAGAGAGGAAGCCCTAAGGTATTTTTTTTGCAGGGGCAATCCCGTGAGCTCCGAAAAGAAAAGACAAGTCCCCCATCAGCCTCGACCCAGCTTCCTCTCTACCGATCAACCCCAAAGATTTCCCTCAACTCTTCATAAGTCACTCGATAGGCTTCATCATTCATATGAAACCGAATAGAATTTTCTTGTGACCCCTTGCCTACCTCCAAAGTTGAAAGGAACTCAAGTGAATATCTCAAATACGTAGATGGAGTCTTCCCCAGGAAATTACCTAACCCGGCTTGCATCATCAATTCTGTTACTAACGTCTCTAAACCCAAATCGCTCAACACCGGCAAATGAAGGAAAGTGGTGACTTGAAATTTCCTACCCTCCAAATTCCACCATTTTTCTTTTGAGCGGCGGTCAATTGGGTCAATCCCATAAGCTGCGTCAATGATGCATTAGGGGAAGTGGGATCATTTGGGACTACGGGCGGCGGGTTTTGTCTAACCCTCTTGTTGCTACCCTCCAATTACTCTCTCCTTAGGAGGCATATTTTCAACACAAAAACCACCTATATATAAGACGGAGAGACACAAATTTTAGTAATAACATTGTCTTAGTAAATAGTAAGCAAATAAGATCTAAACAAATACATATTATATAGAAGTAACAATATTAATATTCAACCATACAAAAATAACAAGTTTGATTGAAACATGAAACTTAAGTAATAACATTGTCTTAGTAAATAGTAAGCAAATAAGATCTAAACAAATACTACTCAAACTAATCATCATCATTATCGGTCATATCAACATCATCATTATCGGTCATATCAACATCAACATCATTGATATTAGTAGTTTCAATCTCGACCCCATCAACTCCCTCTCGCACCCACGATGCTTCTTCGTTAGCAACATTTTCATCCAGATTTTGTGAGCAAAATGGTACCAATTGTGGAATCGAATCTTAACTTGTTTATCATCATTTGAATATATGTCAAAACTATCTCTTGGTGTAATCCTCATCACAACTTTCCAATCACTTTCTATAGGATCTTTAACATACCAAACTTGCTCAGCTTGAGATGCTAATATGAATGGTTCATCACCAACTCGATTATCCTTATACAACTTGTGATTGAAGTTTACAAGAGTAAATTTTTGCTCATCTTCCATCTTGCCTGTCCGGTTATCAACCCAATCACATTTAAACAATACAAATCTTATTGAGTTGCTATAACGAATTTCAAGGATCTCAATCAACTCCCCGTAGAAGTTAACATCCCCTACAATGGGATTATTATCCTTTCGGCTTGCAAAACTTGTCACACTTGCATTCAGTATGACTCCACTATTTTGAGTTTTCCTCCGTCTATCGACATCCTTCACTCGAAATCGAAAACCATTTATTATGTAAGACTTATACCGCCTCGCATCCATATGAGGACCCAATGCAAGACTCGTAATTCTTTCGGGCACTACATCTTTCGTCGTGCATACCTTTTATAAAAAACAAAATTTAATAAGAAAATATTTAAAACGATAAATTGAAACTATTATATGAAGGTGGTTTCATACTTACATAATCCTTAAACCAGCTAACAAACTTATCATTATGTTCTTTCTCTATAAGATGTCATTGATTACGAGGTAGTGTCTCCCTCAAATGTACACGATGCATTCTGAGCAGATTGAAAATATGAATTAAGTATTAATTTGAAATATAAAAGATATAATGAATGTAAGCCTCATGTAAGGAATCACTTACTCTAGGTATTGTTCAACATCTTCAGTATTGAAAAGCACATATCTATGCGCTTGTACTCGTGTGATGTAATCAAGGGTAATTACCTCTTCTTTTCCTACAAAGCGGCCTAACTCATCACCTTCATCATCATTTCTTCTAGGACGATTGAACTTTGTCTCAATGTCATCCAAATATTGCGTACAAAAAGTCATGCATTCTTCAGCCATAATTGCCTTAGCTATGGAGGCCTCGGGATGGGCTCGATTTCGAACATATAATTTTAATGTAAGTAGAAACCTACAAAAATATTTACTTATGCTAAAGCAAATGTAAAAAGAAATTTAACTTTTTTCAAAGTAAATTTAATATGGATGTACCTCTCTACCGGATACATCCAACGAAATTGTATTGGGCCTGCTAGCAAGGCCTCCTCGGCTAAATGCACCGGCAAGTGCTCCATAACATCAAAGAAAGCTGGTGGGAATATTTTCTCGAGAGCGCATAGTGTGACAGCCATCCGATCTTGTATCTTTTCAAGATCAGCAAGTGTATTCACCTTTGAGGATAATTGCCTAAAGAAATTTGCCAACTCAATGATGGCTTTTACAACAGAAGTAGGCAACGCTTTTCGAACAGCTAAATGGAGTAGTTGTTGGAGCAAAATATGACTATCATGGCTCTTAAGACTCCAAATAGCTCTTTCCTCTAGATGTACACAACGAGATATGTTTGACGAGTAGCCATCAGGGACTTTGACTCCCTTTAGAACTTTCAAGAATGTGTCTTTATGCTTCTTACTCATTGTGAACTGAGCCGGAGGCATAATTTCTTTGCCAGATGGAAGCTTTTGTAGATGCAATGGTTTCCGAATGTTCATCTCTTTTAGGTCTTTTCTTGCTTTATCATTATCTTTTGATTTCCCCGCAGTACCTAACAGAGTATGTAGCACATTATCACACACATTTTTTTCAATGTGCATAACATCAAGATTATGACGAACATGATTATTTGCCCAATATGGCAACTCAAAGAAGATACTCCTCTTTTTCCAATTGTGACACAACTTAGGAACCTTTCTTTTCTCCAACTTGGCTTGTTGCTTCTCACCCTCTTCTCTTTTCCTCTTTTTAATAACATCTTCTATTTTATACTTTGTTTCCATATTTTCAACTTGTTTAAGCAATTTTGTTCCAAACAATAACTTGGGCTTATCTCTCACTTCATGAGTACCATCAAAAGAGCCTTTATCCTTACGAAAAGCATGACTCCTAGGCAAGAAGCGTCGATGACCAATATAACAATACTTGCCACCATGATCCAACCATCGTGCTTGAGGTCTCACATTGCAACAAGGGCAAGCATATTCACCTTTAGTGCTCCATCCAAACAACATTGCATATGCAGGAAAGTCATTTATTGTCCATAATAGTGAAGCTCGTAAAGTAAACAACTCGTTCCTTGATGCATCATAAGTTGATATACCATCTTTCCACAATTCCTTCAACTCATCAATTAACGGTTGGAGATACACATCTATCTTGTTGCCCGGCCCTTTTGGACCTTGAGTAAGCACCGACAAGAAGAAATATGGTTGTTTCATGCATAACCAAGGTGGAAGATTGTATGGCATAAGCACAACCGGCCAAGTACTGTGAGATATAGTCATTGTTCTGAAAGGATTAAATCAGTCAGATGCTAATCCCAATCTAACATTCCGAATTTCACTTGAAAATAATGGATAACGTTCATCGAATTCCTTCCACGCACGAGAGTCTGCAGGATGCCTCAGCACACCATCGTCTATTCTTTTCTCGGCATGCCATCTCATGAGTGTCGCGGTCTTAGATGACCAATACAACCTTTGCAACCTTAGCTTTAAGGGAAAATACCATACTTTCTTCATCGCTACCTGCTTGGGAAGTTTATTCTTGCCACTTGTTTCCGCACCTTCACCGCTACCCCCTTCTTCTTGTTGCTTATATCTAGAGGCTCCACAAATTTCACATTTAGTAAGTTTTTCAGTTTCATTTCGAAACAACATACAATGATTAATGCACGCGTCCCACGTTTTATAACTAAAACCCAAATCCGCAGTCATCTTGTACGCCTCACGATAGGATCTTGGCACTTTCGCTGACTGAGGCAATGCCCTAATGAAAATTTTTAATAAAGAAGTAAATCCCTAATCGGCCACTCGATAATTAGCCTTCCAGTGCATAAGTTCTACAATAAATGAGAGTACTGTAAACTTATCACACCCTTCCCACAAGGCTTGATCAGCATCTCTCAAAAGTCTAAGAAACTTTGCGGTGGATGCATCTGATTGTAATATTTCTTCAATTCCTGGCTGGTTACTATCCCAAGCATACCCATCCCTTCATGTACCATTCGCCTCATACAATCTTGCACGCCCAATTCAATTTCAATGCCATCTTCAGTTGTCCTATCATTATTATCATTCTTACGCGCCGAAATGTACTCTTCCCCGTGCCTAATCCAATTCTTGTAATCTTTTTGAAATCCCACTTCAATACAATGTGATCTCACGGTTGCACGGTCTTTTTGGTAACGATTTGCGCATTTTTTACAAGGACAATATATTTCTTTAACACCAACAGACTTTTTTGAGAATGCAAAATCGAGAAAGTTGTCAACCCCAGATATATACTCATTTGAAATTCGATTATCCAAATCAATCCAACTTTTGTCCATATATGACTTGACTTGATATTTTTAACGTTAAAATACAACCTATATATAAGACCGAGAGACACAAATTTTAGAATAAAAATATACTCATAAACAAACATAGTCTAAATATGTACAACTTTTGTCCAAATATAGATAATACACATTGTTGGAGCCTAGCCTATTAGTCGAACTTGGGCCCATGATATAGTATAACCCTATGACAACATTCATTCGTTCTCTCTCACAAGCCCCCCCCCCCTAATTGAGAAGCTAATTTAAGGAACTAGGTTGAAATTTGTGGTCCAAACTACTAGAAAACGAGACACGCCTATATTCAAGTTAGATTCAATCATCAGTTGTTATATACTTACAACATATACGGCGGACGCGTGTTCACCGCCGTATATAGTATAACCCTATGACAACATTCATTCGTTCTCTCTCACAAGCCCCCCCCCCTAATTGAGAAGCTAATTTAAAGAACTAGGTTGAAATTTGTGGTCCAAACTACTAGAAAACGAGACACGCCTATATTCAAGTTAGATTCAATCATCAGTTGTTATATACTTACACAATTTCCATCTCAAAATGTGGCATGCATACACTTACATGATTAATGAATACTTGTGGTCCTATAAAGCTACTACTTGAATATAAAATCATTTCAAAAATAAATTGTCAAGAAACCTTTTTAATTCAACATCTAATTCCATCCACTCTTCATTAAATAATAGTCATCTTCACCCAAAAATGAAAGAACTTACAATAAAAGAGATCATATAGAAATTTGATACGAAAATATCGTTGTCATATTTAACTCGGAAATCATATACTTGAGTTGCCTCAATACAAACCCCAAAAAAACCTAACTAGAAAATCATCAACACTAGAAACATCAAATGGTTATAGGGTTGGTTAATCACACTAACAACAATCTTCATAAAATCCCAAAACAATCCTAAAATTGCAACAAGAGCATACAAATGTATAGAAATTGAAAATGTACAGATTCACTAGTTAGCTAGCTCAAATTCAGGTCCCAAAGCTCCAAAGAACAATATATTTCCAGATTCAGATGTATACAAATTGAAAAAAATGCAACAAGTTGAAAAAATTGCAACAAGAGCATACAAATGTATACCTGATCGACGAAATCAACGCTCAAGGAGGAGAGAGAGAGAGAGACAGCTGAGATACGCGCGCTATAGATCTAGAGGAGAAAAAGAGAGACTGAGATAACAAATCTTCCCAATAACACCATACCAAGAATAACAAAAACCAAAAATTAAAAGTAATACGCTATATACCTACCTCTGATTTGGTCACCGCGGCCGGCGTCGGAAAATCGATCGTGCCCTAGCTATGGAGGAGAGAAAGAGAGCTGAGAGATTACCGCGAAACTGAACAGGGAAATTTGGGTTTCCCGGTATTTAATAACATTTACGGCGGATATTGTACACCGCCGTAAATAATGGTATTATTTACGGCGGACGCGTATCAACCGCCGATAATAAGTACCTATAAACGGCGGCTACTTATATACCGGCGTATATAATTTCGATCTCGTATACGTATATGTTAAATGTACGTACATTACTTATTTATGGTGGACGCGTCCGCCGTATATATTAGTTATTTACGGCGGCTGTGCATACCGCCGTATATATAATACATATACGACGGACGCGTGTTCACCGCCGTATATGAGCGCCGTAAAAAGCCTACTTTCCTGTAGTGTTGTGACGCCACCTTGCGTTGCTCTACATTTCCATTCGACGAGGAAGGGTCTGTAGGAGGAGCCATTGTCTGATTAACTTTTTCAACATAAATCTTTTGTTGTTTATCCTTTTGTCCCACGTTAACCATTGTCTGTACCTTTTTCTTTATTACTACCTCCGTCCCAGTCTAAATGTCCAAAAATGGCTCCGGCGCGGAAATTAAGAAAAGTGAGGTAGGAAAGAGAAAAAGTGAGGTAGGAAAGAGAAAAAGTTTAAATGTTGTGAGTATGAAAAATTAAATAGGAGAGAGAATGAGTGGGAGGAATAGTTAGGAGAGAGAATGTTGTGAGTGTAAAAGTAAAGTAGGAGAGAGAATGAGTGGGTTGAATAGTGAAAAAAACTTTCTTTTTTTGGAAATGGGACATTTTCAATGGGACGCCCAAAAAGGAAAGTTTGGACATTTAGATTGGGACGGAGGGAGTATTTGTTGGTTGGAACTGTTCATTGAACAGGAAGATTCCCATCCTCATTTATACTATATATAGATTTCAATGGACAAGAATACTCCTAATTCAGGACAAGTAGAGTAGCAATGATAAGATTAAGAAGCTTATCCTCTCTACCATTATTCTATCATCATCATCTTCTTCTTCTTCTTCTTCGTTTTCTTCTTCTTCTAGTGAATAACAAATGTGGGGTGATAATTATATTGGCACATGATGTTAACAGAGTTGACTTTTCTTCTGACTTTGTTTTTGGTTCTGGAACTTCTGCTTATCAGGTATATTTATCTTCTTCCTCCTCACTTTCTTGTAAAGTCTCTCTCTCTCTCTCTCTCTCTCTCTCTCTCTCTCTCTCTCTCTCTCACATAGTGTATGTATGTGTTGTTTGTGTAATGAAAGGTGGAGGGTGCAGCATTTGAAGATGGAAGGACTGCTAGCATTTGGGACACTTCTGCTCATTCTGGTTAGAACTAAATCCCTTTTTTTTGTTGTTTATGCCCAATAAACTATGTGACTAGAATTTACATCATTTGACTAGATTTTTCCAACAGTTGTAATTATGCAAATGATTTTAAAACCAAAAAAAAAAGGTGAAATTATTGGATCAAGTTAGGCTCAACCAAGGCTTAATCCTAGCTGCAACCTATGCCAAACTCAAAATTCTTTAGACATTCATTTTGGGATGGAGGGCACACGACCTCCATTTCTCTCTCTGTGTTGCTTAAATCACATTTTTTCTTTAATTTTGTTTCCTTTCCTTTCAATTTTCAACAAAAAAGTTAAAAAAATGTTTTTTCAACAATTGCAGGTTTCTATGGTGGAAGCAATGCAGACATTGCATGTGATGAGTATCACAAATACAAGGTTCATACAGCATTTGATTTTTCTCTTCTGTCTAAATAAAATTACAATTGCCAATTCAAACTGTAACTATATCAAATAATTTGTTACAGGACGATGTCAAACTTATGGCGGACATGGGCCTCGAGGCATTCAGGTTCTCCATATCCTGGTCTCGTCTTATTCCGAGTATGTACACTTACCTATATACAGAACTAGATCAAAATGATTGTGTTTAATTTTAGGGTTTAATTTTAACGAACTTGGAATATTATGTTTTTCAGATGGAAGAGGGGTTATCAATCCAAAAGGCTTACAGTATTACAATAATTTCATTAATGAACTTATAAAACACGGTAAAACTCTCTCTCTCTCTCTCTCTCTCTCTCTCTCTCTCTCTCTCTCTCACACACACACACACACACACACACTCTCATTAACAAGTAACCTTGTCAATCACACAGGTATACAGCCACACACTACGTTATTTCACGATGACCTACCACAGATACTTGAAGATGAGTATGGAGGATGGGTCAGTCGAAAATCAGTGTACAAATCTCAACTCATACATAACAGCTACTACATTTTCTGTACAAATTCAAAGTTACGCAGAAAAAATAAATAAATAAGAGCTGGTGTGTATGTGCCATGTAAATGCAGGAAAGATTTTGTAGCGTATGCTGAAGTGTGCTTCAGAGAATTCGGTGACAGAGTAAAACATTGGACTACTGTTAATGAAGCCAATGTTTTTGCCGTGGGTGGTTATGATCAAGGAGTTTCTCCACCTTTACGCTGTTCTTTTCCGTTTGGATTAAGAAATTGTACGAGAGGAAATTCCTCGACTGAACCATATATTGTTGGTCATAATATTTTGCTAGCACATGCATCAGCCACAAGACTTTACCATGAAAAATACAAGGCCACTCAGCAAGGTTTCGTAGGAATAAATTTGTACGGATTTTGGGTTGTTCCTTACACGAACTCAACTGAAGATAATATCGCAACTCAAAGAGCCATTGACTTCTATATTGGTTGGTAAGTCAACTTGTACGAATCCCCTGAATATTATTCACCTATAACCATACAAGACCTGTGTTTTCTTGGTTTATGAGTGGTGGTTTTTTCAGGTTTCTGAATCCACTGGTTTTCGGGGATTATCCTGAAATCATGAAGAAGAATGCAGGTAGCAGAATTCCAACTTTTACTGAGCAGGAATCTATACTAGTCAAGGGTTCATTTGACTTTATTGGATTGAACCATTACATTACGTTATCTGTCAGCGATAAATCAAGTGACCTTCAAATGGATATAAGGGACTTCTTGGCAGACATAGGAATGGAGCAAAACTGTATGTTAACAATTCAGTATTTTACATGATCTTGTTGATCAATAACTGAATTGTCCTCTTGGCATAGTTTTTTAGTTGCATTTGAGTAGAATTTTGGCAAAAAGAGTTTACTACATGTATTGTTTTGAGCTAAAACCGATCACAGTTTACTTTTGTTTTTGCAGTTGAATGGCTTGATTCATACAATTACCCGATAGTTCCTTCAGGCTTGCAGCAACTTCTGGATTACTTGAAGCTTGTATACGGAAATCCTCCTGTTTACATCCATGAAAATGGTCTCTCTCTCTCTCTCTCTCTCTCACACACACACACACTTCCCACTGAATTAACCTTCGGATATGACCTGTTTCGACAGGTCAAATGTCAAAACGCGATGGTGACCTGAATGATACATCGAGAGTGGACTACATGCGTGCTTTCATTGGGTGTTTGCCCGATGCTATAAGGTACGCCTACATGCATCACACTAAGAGAGTAATTTTGGATTTAACATGTCTTAATTATCTTGATGTTTTTGGATTTAACATGTCTGATTTGGTTATTTTCTTGTTGACTATATTGGAATTGCTCAGGAATGGGTCAAACACAAGAGGATACTTTTACTGGGCATTTCTTGATGGATTTGAATTGTTGGATGGATATAAAACAGCGTTCGGCCTACACTATGTAGATTTAAACGATAAAGATTTGAGAAGGTATCCTAAGCTTTCCGCGCAATGGTACACCAATTTTCTGAAGGGAGAAAACAGCAGCCGTGAAGAAATTATTCGCCAAGTTGATCAGGGAAGAAGCGTATCTCAATTCTCTTTGTAGGTTTTGTTTCTTCGTGTTTAATTTGCATTTATTCATAATGCAGTTTATAATGCTGCACTCTATAGGTGTTTATTTACACCCCATAAATAAGGATGATTAAATTTTTATAAATGTTTGATCAAATTTCGATCAAGTTGTCAGGCAAAGTACATTCTTCCAAGGTTAACTACTGACTTGATCATCCCATGCCAATATGACCTGAAGAACGGAAAATGCTTGGGCAACCTATGGGGCCCATCAAGTCATCAGCCGACATGCATTAGAGTGTTGTACCTTGGATTCAAAGTACAATCTATATTATAAATCACACCATTGTTTTGAACAGTGGTGTGAATAGTTTCATCCGCGGAAATGACCATTTTGCCCTCACTATTCACTTCCTTTCCTATTTTGCCCTTAAAAAAAATTTAAATTAAAAAAAAATAATAATAGTTTAAAAAAAATGTGGCCTTGGACACGGGCATATTTAAAATAAAAAAAAAAATTTAAATTAAAAAAAAAAAATTAAACAAAAAACGTGGCCTTGGACACGGGCTTAGGCTAGTACACTGATATATGTCGGTTGATGGGTCCGCTGATGTGTATGTGTGTATGTATATATTGGTGGAACATGAACGATCCATTAACCATGAACCGACACATAACTAGATTAAGAAGAGAAGAAGAAGACGGAAGCGTGTACCTTGTGATTCCATGATTGTTCTTAGTCTTGTTCTTGATTAAGTATGAAGATAGTCTTCAAAAAGGGAAGGAGTAGATCTTCTAAATGATGAGTGCCCTTATTCTCTTTAGTTTTCAAGTACTTAGGAAGAGTTTGGACTGAATGAGAATGTAATAACTAGTGATTCATAGGCTTGATGGATAGGCCTTTATATAGGAATTCAAGGGGCACTTCATTTAGGGACTACACCTATTGATATATAAGACATTACCATTATGCCCATCATTTAATGATATACTTATATTATGGAATTCTACATATTATATTATATCCTATACTTTATATTAATCATTATAATATTGATCACTATTTTATTAAGTACTTTCACTAATAATATATGTTTATATAATCCATGTTCTAACAATCTCCCACTTGAATTATAATGACATATATTTATACTTAATAAAATCCTTCAATCATATTTATAACATAAATGACAACCTTTATGTGCACTTTGTTGTCATTCGAAAATAATCTCGTCCATTAGTCATATAAGTATAAGGAATAAAGGGGCAGTCGTTGTAATTGATTCACAACTAAACCCACATTAATCACATATATATATCCAACTAAATGACATAAATTAAGTATAGATATGTAGCATGGAATATTAACGAATATATATATGAAAATGCATATATATATATTCTCCAACTAGTCCTACTTTAACCAAATGAGATCAATTTAGATAAAAAAACAACAAAAGGAAATAGAAACATTATAAACTCCCACTGATTTAAGCATTATCAAAAGTCATTACACCCATATGAGCAACATGCTCGTGAAATACTAAAGGAGATAATGCCTTAGTAAATGGATCCGCTAACATGGAGTTTGTACCAATAAGTTCTATTTCTATTTGTTCATTTTGTACTCTCTCTCTCTCACAACAAGAAACTTAATATATATATGCTTAGATTTAGATGAACTCTTGTTGTTGTTGGAGTACAATACCGCGACCCGATTGTCACAATATAATTTAAGCGGTCTTTCAACACCTTTGACAATTCGCAGCCCTTCTATGAATTTTCGCAGCCATATAGCTTGATTGGATGCCTCGTAGCAAGCAACAAACTCGGCTTCCATGGTGGAAGTAGTTACTAATGTTTGCTTGGCACTTCTCCAAGAAATTGCTCCACCGGCCAAAGTGAAGACATAACCCGATGTCGATTTGCGACTATCTTGGCATCCAGCAAAGTCGGAATCGAAAAAACCAATGATCTCAAGATGATCCGACTTTGTATATGTAAGCATGTAGTTCTTCATGTTTTGTAAGTATCTCATCACTCTTTTGGCTGCGACCCAATGTTCTCTTCCCGGATTTCTTTGATATCGCCCAAGCATGCCAACAATAAAGGCAAGATCTGGGCGAGTACAGACTTGTGCATACATTAGGCTTCCTACTGCCGATGCGTAAGGGATATTTTCCATATACTTGGATTCAAGATTATTTTTAGGACATTGATTTAGACTGAACTTATCTCCCTTAGAGACCGGGGTGTCATGTGGTTTACAATTTTTCATGCTAAACCTTTGTAATACCTTCTCTATATAGCTCTTTTGTGACAATCCTAACATACCTCGTGAGCGATCACGATGTATTTGAATTCCTAATACAAAAGAAGCTTCTCCAAGATCTTTCATCTCAAATTTATTTGAGAGAAATTTCTTAGTTTCCTTAAGAAGGTCCTTATCATTACTAGCAAGTAAAATGTCATCCACATATAAGACCAAAAATATAAATCTACTCCCACTGAACTTATGGTACACACAATCTTCACCAAGATTCATTTCAAAGCCAAATGAAAGAATAACTTGGTTAAATTTTAAGTACCATTGACGAGATGCTTGCTTAAGCCCATAAATGGATTTCTTGAGTTTACAAACTAGTTGACTAGTTTGATCCGAATCAGTCACCATTTCTGATTTCTTCATATAGATAGTTTTCTCAATGTCACCATTGAGAAAAGCCGTCTTTACATCCATTTGATGAAGCTCAAGGTCAAAATGTGTCACTAAAGCCATAATGATCCTAAAAGCATTTTTAGAGGATATCGGTGAAAATGTTTCTTTGTAATCAATGCCTTCCTTTTGAGTAAACCCTTTAGCGACAAGACGAGCCTTATGTCTTTCCACATTACCTTGTGAATCCCTTTTGGTCTTAAAGACCAATTTACACCCAATGGGTTTCACATTCTTAGGTAATGAGACAAGATCCCAAACGTTATTATCATTCATGGATTTTAACTCTTCATTTATGGCATCAATCCACTTATGAGAATTTTGACCACTAATGGCTTCATGGAAGGTGATTGGCTCATCTCCCACTAAACCTAACGGTTTCTTATTCTCGACAAGATACACATCATAATAATCCGGTATAACACTCCTTCTTGCTCTATTAGATCTTCTTAATGGCACTGGTTCTTCTTGATTTTGAGGGTGTTGAATTTCTTCATCAACATTTTCATGTTGTTCATTAATAGGAGAATTAACGTCATTTTGAATATTATGTTCTTGTCGAATTTCAGGCACAACTGCTTGATTTTCGATAGGAACTATAGGAAGAGGTATAGAAACGAATTCCTCTTTCATTTCTTCAAATTCAAAATTACTATTCAAATTTTCCCCTCTAAATTCAAAATCCTCAAAGAACCTAGCATTTCCCGTTTCGAAAAAGGTTCTAGTCTTTGGGTCATAGAATTTATATCTCCTAGATCTTTGAGAATACCCTACAAAATAACTACTAACGGTCTTAGCGTCCAACTTTCCTTCGTTAGGTCTATAAGGCCTAGCTTCGGCTGGACAACCCCAAACATGAAGATGATTAAGGGACGGTTTCTTACCGGTCCATAATTCATAAGGGGTTTTGTTAGTAGCTTTTGAAGGAGCTCTATTAAGTAGGTAGGTTGCGGTTTTCAAAGCATCGCCCCATAATGAGTGAGGTAAAGAAGTACAAGAAACCATACTTCTTACCATATCCTTAAGGGTTCTATTACGTCTCTCGGCTACACCATTCATGCTAGGTGTCCCCGGCATGGTGTAGTGAGGGACAATCCCACACTCTTCCAATTAGCGAGCAAAAGGACCCGGACGTTGTTCTCCCGAACCGTCATTCCGACCGTAATATTCACCACCACGATCGGATCTAACGTTCTTAATAGTCTTTTCAAGTTGATTTTCAACTTCGGCTTTAAAAGACTTGAAAACGTCCAATGATTGAGACTTTTCATGAAGTAAATAAATGTATCCATAATGAGAGAAGTCGTCTATGAACGTAATAAAATATGTTTGTCCGTTCCATGAAGGGGTAGGGAACGGTCCACATATGTCCGTATGAATTAGTTCTAAGAATTTTGTAGCTCTCAAGGATTTATTTTTGTTTGTACTATTCGTAAATTTTCCCTTAAGGCATTCAATACAAAAGTTATTTTTCGGAGTATCAAGCTTATGTAGTATTCCCTCGGACACAAGCTTGTCAATTCTCCTTTTGGAGATATGACCCAAACGCCTATGCCACAAGGTATAAGAATTTTTACTTGAAAACTTTCTTTTTATGCCTCGAGAGTTAGTTTCATTATTATGGGACTCATTTAATGAATTGACTTTGTCAAGTAAATATAGATTATCAATGTAAGACAAAGAACTAGTACCAAAAAGCTTTGAATCAAAATAAAATTGCATTTATTATTACCGAAGATGCAAGAATAACCTTCTCGATCCAATGTAGTGACGGAAATTAAATTCCGTCTAAATGATGGAATAATAAATACATTATTCAAAACCAAAAAGTATCCAGTACTCAAGGAAAATCTATAAGTCCCTATGCCTTCCACCTCTACCGGCTTTCCAGCTCCCATGTAGATGAATCTTTCACCTTCATTAGGTGTTCGGTAGTTCAGGCAACCCTGCATACATGAACTTATGTGAATAGTTGCATCGGAGTCTAACCACCATGTATACGAAGGATTTGAAACTAAATTAGCTTCAGTACAAACAAAGCTAAATGACATATCTTTCTTAATTCGCCATTGGCGATACTTAGGGCAGTCGGGCTTCATGTGAGTGGGGTCCTTGCAAAAGAAGCACTTTTTCACTTTTTGATCATTTGATGATCCCTTAGGCTTCTTTGTTGCAACCGCAATCTCCTTACCTTTTCTCTTAATCCCACGAGAAGAGGTAGATGCATAATGTGCACTTTCGGGTTTGGTGTGTTTCAACCTATCTTCTTCCTCCGTGACATGTGAAATTAATTCATTAATATTCCACTTGTCCTTTTGACAATTGTAGGTCATTTCAAAATGACCAAATTGTGAAGGAAGAGAAATTAAAGCCAAATGCACAAGCAAGTCTTCCGACAAGTCCAACTTGAGTGCTTTTAATTTCGTTGATAGATGAAACATTTCCATTATGTATTCCTTTAGGTTTTCGGTGCCCTTATACCTCATGAAAACAAGCTTCCTCAAGGTAGCACTTGTTTCCGATTTATCGCTTTTTGCAAAGCGTTATTCTAGGGCATCTAGGAAACCTTTTGCACCATCATCCTCGGAGACACTGTTCAAAAATGTCTCCGGGACTGCATTCTTAATTATACTTAGGCTGACGCGATAAGAACGCTTCCACCTCTCTGAACTCAAGCGGTCTTCCGCAGTGATTTTATCAGTTAGAGAGGCAGGAGCTTGTTCTCTTAATGCGAGGTCAAGGTCCAAACAGCCTAAGACCATAGTAATCTTGTTTTTCCAAGTTTTAAAGTATGTCCCAGTTAGCAAAGGAATTGAATTTAAGGCAGTAGTGACAGATGAAGCACTGATCAAATCTGAATGAAGAGAACAAAAGAATGAAACAAAACATATATAAGAAACTACACAATGATTAATTATATCAAAATGAATTCCATCATAATAAAAGATAATCAATATGACATCAAGACTAATCTTTGGATTGCGAATTGACTCACAATTTGATTTATCTTAGGGTAAACAAATAGCTTAAACAACACACTTTAAATACTTGCCTTCCTTTGGGCCGGATCAAGTACAAAAAGTGTCCTAAAGTTTAAGGTATTTGTTCCCCGGTAATAAAGAATATAAACAATTCACTTTAAACACCCGCCTTCCTTTGGGATGGTTCACAACATTTAAAATGACCAAAAGTTTAGTTCAATTATTACCCCATGAATGTAAATACTTAGTCAACAACAAGGTCTCCTTTGGGAAACAAGCATGTTATCACATATCAACACTCACGTTCATCACTTTAACAAATTTGTATTTAAATAACGTAAATTGCTTTGGCAACAATATTATTTAAACAATGAATAAATTTGTTTAAGTATATAATTAATCATACTTTAGGGCACTTAAGACTTTAAGGTAATTTCTGAAAATTTAAAGGGTAAAGAAACAAACGAAATTTATTAATAAAAGATAATATCCTTTTGTTCTACCCGTCCATTCTTAAAGTTTTGACAACTCTAAACCCTAAACCATAAACGCGACTGGTGTCCAGAAACTATAATTTATTAGTAAATTATCAAAATTATGGGGCAATATGGCCCTAATACCCCTCTAAATTAACCAAACCAAAGCTTAAGATAAAACATGGTCTTTGGATGTCATCAAACCCACTGTCAAGGGGGAGCAGGCGCACCCCTATAAAGGGAGCGGACGCTCCCAGTGAACAGAAGTTTCGTCAAATCTAGAAACGAAATGTCACCAATTTTCTGCCAAGGGGGAGCGGACGCTCCCCTATAAAGGGAGCGGACGCTCCCAATGAACAGAAACTACAACACGACTTGAAACCCAGATTTGACGAAAAGGCACCAATTTTACACCCTTTTATGAGCGCCGGGCCCTTTGCCAGGACAACGAGCCATAACATCCAATATCCCACATTTAGACTATCAATTCTTAACTTAATGGTGAATCAATTTTCAACCAAAGCAAGTAGATCCGCATACTCACATCACATTTTTAAATGCGTGGCTATGCATATGAACAAACTCACAACGCATCCAAGGATGGTGGCTATGTTAAAAAGTGGGATAATCTTACATTAAGAATTGAAAGCCTTGTGAGTAAATTTATAATTTAGAAGTAACATAATACTCTATGTTGTGCAATCGCAGCGGAAGAAAGAACACAAAACTAAGAACACACACAAGCAATTAATCGGGAAATCGAAAGAGAAAGAGAAGAGATTAATTTGGGGTTTTGAACCTTGTTTTCTGTTTATTATTGTGCAATAATCTCATGCCGTTTACATAGGTTACAACACATATATATATGTTCAAAACCTAGCCCTAAACTGAGACTAATAACCAGAAAACCCACGGCCCAAAACACCCCCGTCACCTTGAGGCGTGCGCCCAAAACAACCCGGGCGTTCGCCCGACAAGCCAAAACCACGACTGAACCTACGTGACGCGAGGCGGCCGCATCACCGCTACTGTGCGCCCGCATCAAACCCCAAAGACCAAGGCTCCATCTTTCTGTCTTCAATGCGTACGCCTCACCCTGAATGGGGCGTCCGCCTCAAACCCAAAAGACCCAGCCATGGAAAACGAGCCACATCCAACAACCTCCACCTTGGCGAGTGTTTACCCAAACCAACAGAAGATACAAGGAACCAGCTCGAACCTCCCCATCTCTAACAGCTAGAGATGTGTAACAAATCCAAGCAATGCTTGAACTTGTCAGTAGTAACCGGCTTCGTCAACATATCCGCAGCATTCTCCGTAGTGTGAACCTTCTCTAGCACGACCTCACCCATATCAATCAACTCCCGAATCTTGTGAAACCGAACATCAATGTGTTTCGACCGTTGGTGATAAATGTGATTCTTCGCTAGAAATATCGCGCTTTGACTGTCACAAAGCAACTTCACTCCACCTTGCTCAATGCCCAACTCGTTGACCAAACCCCGAAGCCATAAGGCCTCCTTTGCAGCTTCAACCGCTGCCATATACTCCGCTTCCGTTGTAGACAAAGCAATGATAGATTGGATCATAGATCTCCAACATATGGGTCCACCACCAAGAGTAAACGCATAACCCGTAGTTGACCTTCTCCGATCCAAATCACCCGCATAATCAGAATCAACATACCCCACTGTAAAAGCTCCTCACTCTTACCTCCAAACATGATGCCATAATCCATAGTGCCCTTCAAATATCCGAGAATCCACTTAACCGCTTCCCAATCTTGTTTGCCGGATTCGCCATATACTTGCTAACCACACTAATGGCTTGCGCCAAATCCGGCCTCGTGCAAACCATAGCATACATGAGACATCCCAGCTGCGCTTGCATAGGAACCTTTGACATCCTCCGAATTTCTTCGCCGAACTCGGGAATCCGAGGCGAGATAAACTAAAATGACTCGCCAATGGTGTCTTCACAGTTTTGCATCCCGCATATTGAACCTCTCCAACACCTTCTCTACATATCCGGCTTGAGACAGCCACAATCTCCTAGATTTTCTGTCTCGGCGAATCTCCATCCCAAGAATCTTCTTGGCTTCCCCCAAATCCTTCATGTCAAACTCTCTACTCAGCAAGGCCTTCAACTGATTGACCTCGTTCTTACTCCTACCCGCGATAAGCATATCATCCACATACTGATGAATGAAAAATACAAGAACCATCATCAAGGCTCTTCACATAAACGCAACAATCATACTCACAACGCTTGTAGCCAATACGTACCATGTAGGAGTCAAACCTCGTATACCACTTGCCTCGAGACCGCTTCACCCATAAAGTGACTTCTTCAATCTACAAACCAAACGCTCCTGCCCGGGCTCCGTGAACCCATGTGGTTGCTCCATAAAAATCTGCTCATCCAACTCACCATGTAGAAACGCAGTTTTCACATCCATCTGCTCCAACACTTATTGTGCAATAATCTCATGCCGTTTACATAGGTTACAACACATATATATATGTTCAAAACCTAGCCCTAAACTGAGACTAATAACCAGAAAACAAGGTTCAAAACCCCAAATTAATCTCTTCTCTTTCTCTTTCGATTTCCCGATTAATTGCTTGTGTGTGTTCTTAGTTTTGTGTTCTTGCTTCCGCTGCGATTGCACAACAACTGGTATCAGAGCACGGTTGCGATGTCCGGGGGAAATTCTATCACCGTGAAGTCCGACGTTCAAAAGTTTGATGGTCATGGAAACTTTGCGTTGTGGCAACGGAGGGTGAAGGATTTCTTGGTTCAAGCAGGCTTGGGAAAGGTTCTTCGACATTCGACTAAACCCGATGATATCGAAGAAGGTCCATGGAAGGAGTTGCAAGAGCGGGCTGTTTCTTCAATACGGCAGTGCCTTGCGGATGAGGTGGTGTATCACGTGATCGATGAGGAATCACCGACGAAGGTTTGGGAGATTTTGGAGGGCCGGTATATGTCAAAATCGTTGTCGAACAAGTTGCATCTCAAGCAAAGGTTGTATGGGCTTAAGATGGCAGAGGGTTCGGATCTTGAGGCTCATATCCACACGTTTAACCAAATACTCAATGATTTGGTTAGGGTGGAGGTGACGTTCGAGGAAGAGGACAAGGCGTTGATGTTGCTGAATTCGTTGCCGACTTCTTCGACATACGAAAATCTTGTTACTACGTTGACTTGGGGAAGGATACCGTGGAGTTGCAACCGGTCACGAAGCTCTTCTAGCTTTTCATAAACGGAAGAAGTCCGTTGATGAACTGCGGGTGAGGGTTATTTGTGAAGGAAAATCGTGAACGTGGGAGAACCCGGTTCCGGATAACTCGCACAGAGGCGTAATTCTCGTTCGCAAAGGAAGAAGTACAAGGGGAATTGTTTCAAGTGTGGGGAGAAGGGGCACAAGAGGCGTAATTGTCCGCATGAAGGGGAACGGTAAAGGCAAGGAAGGATCTTCAAAGTCATCAATGTGGTTGAAGATTGCTCGCAGGATGTGGATGGAGATATGCTCACGACTTCATCACCATGGAGCACCCGACAGATGTTTGGATTACGGATTCCGCATGTTCGTTTCATGTGACCGCGAATCGTGATTGGTTCGATACCTACAGTCGATTAATTACGGTATAGTTACTATGGGTAATGGTGCTACATGTAAAATTGCTGGCATAGGAACTATAAGAATTAAGATGTATGATGGTGTAGTTAGAACGTTATGTGATGTTAGACATGTTAGGAGGTCTCTAAAAATCTGATTTCATTGGGTACCTTGGATGCTAATGGTATGAACTATAAGGCTCAAGGTGGAGTACCGAAAGTTGTGAAGGGTGCTATGGTTGTGATGAAGGGTGAGAAAGGCTCCAAGAACATTTACAGTTGCTCGGAAGCACGGTTGTAGGTGGAGTCACATCTCGTTGAGTCGGAGGTCGATACCGATGCCCTTCTATGGCATATGAGGCTTGGTCACATGGGTGAAAGGGGAATGCGGGAACTTCATAAACGTAAGTTGTTGAAGGGTGTGAAGACTTGTAAACTTGAGTTTTGCAAGTATTGTGTTCTTGGAAAGCGTAATAAGGTGCAGCTCAAGACGGGTAAGCATACAACAAAGGGCATTCTTGATTACGTTCATTCGGATGTGTGGGCCGGTCGTAACGTAATCTAGAGGAGGACATTATTACTTCGTGACTTTCATTGATGATTTTTCGAAGAAGGTTTGGGTTTACTTCATGAGGCACAAGTCGAGACTTTTGAGAAGTTCAAGGTGTGGAAAGTCAAGTGGAAAACCAAACAGGCGGAAAATCAAGTGTTTGAGGAGTGATAATGGGACAGAGTACACAGATAGCGAGTTCAAGAAGTTCTGCAGAGAGCATGGGATCAAGAGGCATTACACGGTTCGCAAGACACCACAAAGAAATGGTGTGGCCGAGAGGATGAACAGTAACTATTGCGGAAAGGGCTAGGTGTCTACGATTCAATGCGGGGTTAGCAAAGAACTTTTGGGCCGATGCGGTGAGTATGGCATGTTTCTTGATTAACAGATCACCTAGAGTCTCTTTGGATAACGAGGTTTGCGGGAGGAGGTATGGACGGGTAATGAGGTAGACTTCACCGATATCCGGGTGTTTGGGTGTCCATCCCATGTGCATATTCTGGTGAAGAGCGGTCGAAGCTTGACCCAAAGTCAAAACAGTGTGTCTTTCTCGGGTATGAAACAGGTGTGAAAGGATACAAGCTTTGGGATCCCAAGTCAAGCAAGGTGGTGATTAGTAGGGATGTAGTCTTTGATGAAAAGGCTATGTTGAAGTGTACTCGTGATGATAAGGAGAAGGTGCCGAAAGCAAGGAGGGCGAGAAGCAAGTTATTGAGGTGGAGCTACGTGAGGATAATGCGATGCGGATCTCACTCTTCCTGAGTCGAGGAACCTACACAAGAAGTGGCTAGTACTTCAGTTGGGAGACCTAAGAGAGTAATCGAAGCCACCGGTCAGGTATGGATTTGAAGACATGGCTTCATATGTTCTTGTTCTTAGTAGTGGAGACCCGAGTACTTTTAAGGAGGCTATAAAACGATCAGGAAAAGGACAAGTGGGTAAGCTTTATGGCGGAGGAGATGGAGTCACTGCACAAGAATGATACATGGGATTTGGTGGAGCTTCCTAAAGGGAAGCGTGCTATTGGTTGCAAGTGGATCTTCAAGCGCAAGGAGCGTGATCGAGAAAAGAGGGGGAAAAGTTCAAGGCTCGTTTGGTAGCAAAGGGGTATTCGCAGCGAGAGGGGGTGGACTATAATGGGATTTTTTCGCCTGTTGTGCGACATACTTCCATTCGGATTGTGTTGGGTCTTGTAGCGCACTATGATTTGGTGTTGGAGCGAGATGGATGTGAAAAGCTGCGTTTCTACATGGTGAGTTGGATGAGCAGATTTTTATGGAGCAACCATGGGTTCACGGAGCCGGGCAGAGCGTTTGGTTTGTAGATTGAAGAAGTCACTTTATGGGCAGTCTCCGAGGCGATGGTATACGAGGTTTGACTCCTACATGGTACGTATTGGCTACAAGCGTTGTGAGTATGATTGCTGCGTTTATGTGAAGAGCCTTGATGATGGTTCTTGTATTTTTCTGTTACTGTATGTGGATGATATGCTTTGATACCAGTTGTTGTGCAATCGCAGCGGAAGCAAGAACACAAAACTAAGAACACACACAAGCAATTAATCGGGAAATCGAAAGAGAAAGAGAAGAGATTAATTTGGGGTTTTGAACCTTGTTTTCTGTTTATTATTGTGCAATAATCTCATGCCGTTTACATAGGTTACAACACATATATATATGTTCAAAACCTAGCCCTAAACTGAGACTAATAACCAGAAAACCCACGGCCCAAAACACCCCCCCGTCACCTTGAGGCGTGCGCCCCAAAACAACCCAGGCGTTCGCCTGACAAGCCAAACCACGACCTGAACCTACGGTACGCGAGGCGGCCGCATCACTGCTACTGTGTGCGCCCGCATCAAACCCCAGCACCAAGGCTCCATCTTTCTGTCTTCAATGCGTACGCCTCACCCTGAATGGGGCGTCCGCCTCAAACCCAAAAGACCCAGCCATGGAAAACGAGCCACATCCAACACTCTAGAATCTGAATTAGAGTATGATAATTCAAGAACACATGATAAACATAGAATCTTTTCAAGAATTAAAAGCATAAGGCTTTACAAGAAACTCAAACTCAATCTAGTATATGAGCAGGCACTGATACCAATTGATGGAACATGAACGATCCATTAACCATGAACCGACACATAACTAGATTAAGAAGAGAAGAAGAAGAAGAAGAAGACGGAAGCGTGTACCTTGTGATTCCATGATTGTTCTTAGTCTTGTTCTTGATGAAGTATGAAGATAGTCTTCAAAAAGGGAAGGAGTAGATCTTCTAAATGATGAGTGTCCTTATTCTCTTTAGTCTTCAAGTACTTAGGAAGAGTTTGGACTGAATGAGAATGTAATAACTAGTGATTCATAGGCTTGATGGATAGGCCTTTATATAGGAATTCAAGGGGCACTTCATTTAGGGACTACACCTATTGATATATTGATATATAAGACATTACCATTATGCCATCATTTAATGGTATACTTATATTATGAAATTCTACATATTATATTATATCCTATACTTTATATTAATCATTATAATATTGATCACTATTTTATTAAGTACTTTCACTAATAATATATGTTTATATAATCCATGTTCTAACATATATAGCACAAAGAACAAAATGATGGGTGTAAAACTGACCAGCATAAGATAATTGTAAAATATGCTAGGGGTCCTTCCATCTTCAAATGCTGCTCTGCTTCTGCTCCCTCAACCCCTATCCAAACCCCATACACAACTAGAGAGAGAGAGAGAGAGAGAGAGAGAGAGAGAGAGAGAGAGAGAGAGAGAGAGAGAGAGAGAGAGAGAGAGAGAGAGAGAGAGAGAGAGAGAGAGAGAGAGAGGCAATTTTCTATATTAGACACGACCCTGGTAATTACTTATCAATTACAATCTTACAATCAAGAATTATTGTTGAGATTGACAACTTGGAGAAAGAATAAATCATGAAGAAGCAAATTTCTCTCCCTTATTTTGATAAAGAAATTCATCAAGACTGATGTTTCTTCCCTTCAAGAAATTAGAGTACCAATGTGCAGAAAGCTTTGGTATTCTTGGTAATTCTTTGTCTTCCCTGTCTACATAGTAGAGACCGTAAGCTTCCTCATACCCGAATAATAGCTCATAAAGGTCTATAAATGACCAGATGAAGTAGCCTCTTGTATTTGATCCGTTCCTTAATCAATCAACAAACACGGCAAAAGATTATTAGATATACTGAACTCACTTCAAATCAAATCCGAAAATGTTCAAATGTTCAATATATATGCATGTATATATACATATTTACCTAATGGCATCCAGCACACTTCCAATGAAGTCATGCAAGTATTCTATCCTTGGTGTGTCATTCAGTTCACCGCTAGGAGGCGTATATAAACCTGCCAAAAGAAAGGTAATCCCAAGGCCTATAGTCAGATGCACTCTTTGTATGCAAGACAGAGAGCGAGTGTGTGTGTGTGTGTGTGAGAGAGAGAGAGAGAGAGAGAGAGAGAGAGAGGTACCGTTCTCATGGATGTACATAGGAGGGTTTCCATATACATTCTTGTAATAATCAAGAAGTGCGTACAGTCCCGAAGGATCAGAAGGGGGCTGAGTCAAACAAACTGGTTATTGCTAAATTAAATAAGAAAGTACTCCGTATCAATTAAAGAAAACCAAAAGAAGTGAAGAAGACGAAGAAAAAGAAAAAAAAGATCTATCAGCATCTCAACCCTCACCTGCTCTGAAACACCTGGCTCGACTACAACAAAGAAAAAGAAAGGATTGGCTATGTTAGTCCTATTTATATATCGACTTTTCATGTTAAGTTTGTCGTACAAGCAAAACCAATGTAAGTTGTGTTTACTACTCCCTCCGTCCCAAAAAAATTCAACTTCGCTCTTGATCAATCAAGAGCAAAATTGAAATTATTTTGGACATTCATTTTGGGACGGAGAGAGCAATTAATATAGTAATACAGATAAAATTTACCATACATATCATTTTAGCTGCTGCATCTGCTGTGAAGTCCCTGATATCCATTTGAAGGCTGCTTGATTGATCCATAACTTTTAATGAAAAGTAGTGGTTCAAACCAATGAAATCAAATGAACCCTTCAATTGTAGCGATTCCTCTTCAGTGAAGGCTGGAATTCTGGTGCCTGCGTTTTTCTTCATGATTTCTGGGTAGTCCCCATACACTAGTGGGTTCACAAACCTTCCAAAGAAAATAAAATTCATAATAACTTAAGATTAAAAAAGCATACAGATTCTAATATATACATCAATAATTCTCAAGAAAATCCTACATTTGTAGGGCCCTTCACTTACCATCCACTGTAATAATCAAGGGCCCTTTGAACTGCGATTGCATCTTCCGTTGAGTTTGAGTAAGGAATAAACCAAAAGCCAAAGAGATTTATTCCTATGAATCCATTTTGAGTTGCCTGGTAATTCACATAATTATTTAATCCATACAATTTTTTGAGATTCAAGTGGAATCAGATATACTCCCTCCGTCCCAAAATGTTTGTCCCATTTGACTTTTTTTGTTGAACTTTGACCACAAATATATAACAATTTAATTATGTTCATGAAATTCTAAAAATTCCTATTGATTCACCATTAATAATATTATCAACAACAACTTTTAGAATTTCATGAACATGATTAATCTCTCATAAATTTGTGGTCAAAGTTCAACAAAAAAGTCAAATGGAACAAACATTTTGAGACGAAGGGAGTACCTTTCTATACGGAAATTCAGGGTACGTTCAATCCCCACCAATAATGGGTTTCACAAAATAAAAAAATAATAAAAAAATCCTACTATATATCGTACCTTGTATTTTTTCTGGTACAAGCTTGCAGTTGATGCATGTGCCAACAGTATATTATGAGCTGCAATATATGGTTCAGAAGTCGAGTTACCTGCAGAACAATTTCTAATTCCAAATGGGGAAGAACACCTAGCAGGTGGTGATAGACCACTATCATAACCACCATAGGCAAAAACGTTTGCCTCATTGAAAGTAGTCCAGTAAGAAACCCTGTCACCAAATTCTCGGAAACACACGTCAGCGAATTCTGTGAAGTCGTTCCTGCATTCGCATAATAAAAATAAATAAAAATTAAAAATTATCAACATGGCGTGTGGAAGATCACCACAACCTTTTAAAAATATAAATTACGTACACTATTTCTCTACTGAGAAAACCTCCATATCGGTCTTCAAGTATCTGTGGAAGATCACTGTGATGCAACGTGACGTGTGGTTGGATTCCTGATTGATTGACAAAGATTTTTCATTAGCAAGATATATTTGTTTGATATAATATATGATCGACGGAAACTTTTTTGTAACCATTTTTGATTAGTTCGTTGATGAAATTGTTATAATATTGCAAGCCCTTGGGGTTGATAGTTCCCGTGCCATCTGAAAAGAGAAACATTGTAATGGGCTTAAGTAAGAGAATGAATAAGGAAAAGTGAAGGCCGAGTTTGAAAGTAGTGAGAAATGGCACATAGTACACGCACTAGGGATAAGTCGAGACCACGAGATGGAGAATCTGAAGGCTTCCAAGCCTGTATCAACCATAAGTTGAATATCTTCCTGCACCAAATTAAATAACCATGTATGTTCATAAAAAAGTAATAATTTCAGTGTAATTATTTATGAACGAAAAGGGTGTATTTAGAAGCTGGATTCAGACCTTGTACTTGTGATACCTATCGCATGCTATGTCTCCGTCTCCATGGAGATAGCCTGAAATGTTGAAGTTGGTTCTATGAAGTCATTCTCAACAAGTCAAACTTCTTAATATTGTACTTTTAATTTTACATATTTTCTATAGCTTGCACTAGCGCACCGATTTTTTTCATTTTTTTTACTGATTTGTTGAAATTAAAACTGACCAGCGTGAGCGAAGGTGTCAAGAATACTAGCAGTTCTTCCATCTTCAAATGCTGCACCCTCAACCTTCATACAATTACAAAGAGAGAGAGGAGAATTAGGGCTTTTCCTAGGGTAAATACATAAAGGATAAATTCCCTTAGGGCCCTCCCTGCCCAAATTTTATTCTTTTTTAAGGAGACTCTTTTTGTAAATCTTAAATAGAGAGTTCTCCTAAGATTATAATTCCGTATACACCCCTCACCTCCGTTGACCAGTCAAATAAAACTCTTAAATACCAAAACTACCCCTACCCCTCAAACAAAACCCATCCCTCCCCTCCCTCCTCCCACATGTACACCAGAAAAAATACACACACACACACACACTCAATCACTCTCTCTCTCTCCTCTCTCAACCTACCGGCACAACCTCGACACATGGTTCAGTGCCATCAACGGCAGCTCGTCGCCGTCTCCACCATGTTGTTGTCCGTTGGTTCAGTGCCATCAATGACAACTCGTCGCCGTCTCAGATCTGGCCGCCTATCGCCTCAGATCCGGTCGCTCTTCTCCGGCGAACCCTAGATCTTGCTTGTCTCATCTTCTTTCCCTTCTTCGTTCAGATCTGTTGGTTTCTCCATTGTTATTTTATATATGTCCGGTTGGATTCCTCTGCTTCGTTTCAAATCTCTTTTCAAAAAAAAAAAATTGAACTTGCAGACAGTGTTTGTGTTGGTAAAAGAGATGATGAAATTAAAGAAAATGGCTTTAGAAAGTGCATTTCAGCACTGCCATGTCCAGCTCGTCTTTCTTAGACTTGAACAAAATTGTTATGCTCAATTACGCTCTAGATCAGATATTCCCTGAGTTATTTGCGTGGATGTCTTTAAGTTATTCAATAAATTTTGAAATGATAAGACAAAATGATAAAGAAACTTCAAACTTTACTGAATGGATCAGGTCAATGGTGATTGGTGAGATGCTGAAAGATCATGCAACTTCCCTTTTTTTTGTGAGACTTAAAACTAATACGGAGTAATAATTTAACTTGTTACAAAACTATGTTGTAGGATTTTGGCATTAATAGTGGGACAACAAATCTTTATTGGTTAAAAATGTGCTTGTTGATTGAACTGGCCAAGAATTTATGAATGTGGTCAACAAAATTGTTGTTATTATTGAATTTTTTGAATTTTTTTTTGTTGAAAAATTTGTCATATAAGTTAATTATAAGAGATAAAGTGATCTTATAATTAACTTATAAGAGTTATAAATGTGTAAATTATGAGAGCAATTCGTTGTTATTATAGAAAATTTTGATTTTTTTTGTTGAAAAATTTGTCTTGTAAGTTAATTATAAGAGACAAAATGGTCTTATAATTAACTTATAAGAGTTGTAAATATGTAAATTATGAGAGCAATTCGTTGTTATTATTGAAATTTTTGATTTTTTTTGTTGAAAAATTTGTCTTATAAGTTAATTATAAGAGACAAAGTGGTCTTATAATTAACTTATAAGAGTTATAAATGTGTATATTATGAGAGCAATTCGTTGTTATTATTGAAATTTTTAATTTTATTTGGTTGAAAAAATTGTCTTATAAGTTAATTATAAGAAACAAAGTGGTCTTATAATTAACTTATAAGAGTTGTAAATGTGTAAATTATGAGAGCAATTCGTTGTTATTATTGAAATTTTTTGATTTTTTTGGTTGAAAAATTTATCTTATAAGTTAATTATAAGAGACAAATTGGTCTTATAATTAAGTTATAAGAGTTGTAAATGTGTAAATTATGAGAGCAATTTGTTGTTATTATTGAAAATTTTAATTTTTTGTTGTTGAAAAATTTGTCTTATAAATTAATTATAAGAGACAAAGTGGTCTTATAATTAACTTATTAAGAGTTGTAAATGTGTAAATTATGAGAGCAATCTGAAATTATTTCGAATCTAATGACTGATTTGAAATGTCACAAAGTTAGTGACCAATATATAAATTTGAAAATCTCAGTGACTAAATTATAATTTTCATTTTTGGACTTGGTTGGTCCAGTGACAAACGCCTTAGTGCGCGTGCATGCAAAAAAAAGGGCATTTATGTCTTTGTCTTATCAAAGGGTGTCTTTGGGATTTGCAAAATGTTATTTCTTAAATTAGGTTTAAATCTCGCACGAGGGGCCCTAGAGGAAGTGGTCCATACATAAATATGTCCATGAACTTCGGCTTTGAATGCAGATATTTCCCTAACGTCGATAATTGGCATTCTTGCCGCTAACCTCATGAAAAAATGAGAGTATATTTGCCCTTCGTTAAAATTTCGTCCAAAATTTAACGATTTTGGGACCTAACTGAATCAAAATGATGTTGAAGGGATAAACTGTGAATTAAGGGGTTGAACTTATTCAAAAATAGGTCTCTCACTTATTGATCTTTTCTCATGTTAGTTACTAGCCTTTTTTCCTTGGGAAAAAATATTTTTATTATTAAAATTAATATTTTTAATTATTATTTAGCATAATCATGATAATATTTAATAATTTCATTTTCAGCAGAATTTTTTTTAGAATAATTACTTTAATAAAATAATTTTTATTTTTTTTAAAAAAATTAAAGTTTATCTCTGAATAATTATTTTATGAAAACCTTTATTTCCTCTAACTAATTCTACATAATATAATTACTTTTAATAAATAATTCAATTATCTTTTTAAAATTATTTAGAAAATATAACAAAATTTACATATTACAATTAATATATTTTATATTGATATAAGAATATATCATAGAATGCTAAATATAAAAAAGAAAAAAAAAGAAAATAAAATACCCACACGTATATAGGTTCATCCTCCCTTTATTCATCATCTTCAATCTTCAACTTACCTAACCACCCCTTCTCTCCTAGTTCGGCCCTCCCATCCTTTTCTCTTCAAGTTCGATCCTTTTCTTTTTGTTTTCTTTTTAATAATTGGTAACCTATGATATATTCGTATATCAATATGAAAAATATAAGTAATTTTAAAACGAAAATCATATTATTTAGTAAAAATAATTATATTAAGTAAAATTATTTAGAAAAAATAAAGGGTTTTCATAAAATAATTATTAAGAGATAAACATCAGGGTTTTTAAAAAAATATATAAAATAAAAAAAAATTTACTAAAATTATTTTAAAAAATTATTCTAAAAAAAATCCTGCTGAAAAAAATTTATTAAATATTATCATGATTATGCTAAACAATAAGTCAAAATCTTGCAAAAAACTAGTTTTTTCGTAACATAAGAAAAAACTAGTTTTAAAGCACTAAGTCTAATTAATAAGAGTGATGAATTGTTCTAAAAACTAGTTTTTTATAACATTTTGAAAAAAAACTAGTTTTTCAGAAGAGTTATTCAAACAATAATTAAAAATATTAATTTTAATAATAAAAATATTTTTTACCAAAGTGAAAAAGGCTAGTGACTAACATGAGAAAAGATCAATAAGTGAGTGGACCTATTTTTAAATAAGTTTAACCCTTAATTCACAGTTTACCCGTCAACGTCGTTTTGATTCAGTTAGGTCCCAAAATCGTTAAATTTTGGACAAAATTTTAACGAAGGGCAAATATACTCTCATTTTACATGAGTTTAGGGGCAATGATGACAATTATCGATGTTAACGGCATATCTTCATCCAAAGCCCAAGTATAAGGGCCTATTTATGTATTTACCCGTTTTTCCTATGTAAGACAAGGAGTCATTGACCTGAGTACATGAATTTGCACTCGCTACTCTGTTTTAATAAGCAAATACTCACTCAGTCCAAAATATTTGTATTGCAATTTCAAGAAAATACCAGAAAATAATCATTATTATTACTCCCTCCGTCCCAAAATGAATGACAAAAATGTTCAAATTTACTCTTAATTAAAAGAACATTTTTTTTTGGATACTCATTTTGAAAAAATAAACATTTTCTAATCATCAAAATCATGAAAACAAACAACCAATTTCAATGTGGGAAGATTCGGTAACACAAAGTCTGGTAATAATAGTATTAGATTAAGTAACCAAATTCAATGTGGGAAAGCAAGAAAATAAGGTTTAAGTGAGGAGAGGAGAGGAGAGCAGACCTGATAAGCAGAAGATGCAGCACCAAATACAAAATCCGCCGGAAAATCAGCTCTGCTATAATCATCAACGCCGCCGACCACGACGACGAACACAAAACCCAGACTAAATACTATTTTTTGTAGAGAAAATAAGCTTAATTTTATCTGGGTGGTTGTCACAGCCATAGCTTGTAGCTGGGTTTTTTCTTGTACAATAATTTTTAAAATGCTCCTTAGTGATTTCTGTCCATGAATCTTGTAATCGTTATCTTTTCAAATAATACGTTTCTTCTTGATTTTCAATCTTTGTTTCAGTGCTTTCAAAAGCCTTTCTCAATCCGTTTTATGCTTTGGAGTGTAGTTACTGTAGGGTCCCAGGCCCTTCTCAATCTTCTCAATAACTGGTAAAAGCTTGTGTTCAAGGACACATGTTTTTTTTTTTTTAAATTAAAAAAAAAATTTAAGGACAAAATAGGAAAGGGATTATTTAGTGAGGGCAAAATGAAAAATTTGTCACTTGAAACTGTTCATTGTACTGTAGCAAGAACCGATCTTATTTATACTATAGATTATTGGGCCATACTATGTGATACGTGAAAAGTGAATATTAGGCCCCTAATATTTAAAAATTAATACAAAAAATATAATATGTATATATAAGTGCTTTTATATAAAGATTAAAGATTTACAAAATTAAGCAATAAAATTTAAAAATAATTTATTACATTGATCATTATTTTTTGGACAACATAAATATTTTATTTAAAAATTGAGATCATTCGAGCGCTCTTTGAAGTAAAATCATCGATCAAGTCTTCATATTTTATGATTTCTAAGAGCTCATTCTCAATAGCTATCATCGCCAATCCATTAAGCTTGTCTTGTAACATTGTAGAACGCATATACGACTTCAACAACTTCAATTTTGAAAAGCTTATTTCTACTGCTGATGCAACAGTTATAGGAATAGTCAACAAAATTTTGTAAGCAATAAATACATTGGGAAAACAATCCATTCATTTCAAAAACTTCAAAATACCAATAGCTCCCACTATATCTCCGGGCAAAACCTTCCTAAGCAACTTCAATTCCACACATAATTCATTCCCATTAATATCAGATAACCCATTATGTTTAAGTGCATTTTCACATTGAATACAAGAATTCTTCAAACTCATATCATCAAATGACTTAAACTTGTTAGACGTAAACGGGAAATCAAAAATGTTTTTATAATTTTTAAATTGCTCAAATCTCCTATTAAAAGAACTAATTGCTTGATCAACTATGTAAAGAAAAATAATTAACTCTAAATGATTCATTGGCAGATAATGGAGCATTTGATGAACTACTTGAATTTTCATCAAAGTGTTTATTTCTTCGAATTTCACGTCTACGAGGAAAGATTGGATCAATTTCCATTTGAATGGCAATTTTTTTAGCACTGTCTAAGGCATTATTAAAACCAGTTTCTCTATAGGTCTCAAAGAAAGAAATCAAGTCCTTTATTTTTTCAATAGCCACATCAATAAGCATATCCTTTAATTGCAAAATTTTACTCACAAGATTAATAGCACATAATATTTCATACCAAATAATTATTGCAATCAAAAATTCAAAATCACCCAACTCATTGGTCGCTAAAGATTTAGCTTCACTCTTTAATTTGGAATCATTATCAATATCCGCTACTTGAAACAAAACTTCTCGTATTTCTAACATTTGAAATCTTATAGCTTTTACACTATCAACATGACTTTCCTACCGAGTAGATGACAATGATTATAAAGTTAATCCTTTTACACTTTCTTTCAAAATTTGCCATCTCTTCGTAGAATAAGCAAAAATTGTGTATATGCGTTGTATAACTCCAAAAAAATCTGTAGCTTTACTACATGTATTAGCCATATCACATAATGTCATGTTTAGACTATGACAATCACAAGGAGTATAAAAAGCTCTAAAAAAAATTTCAAGCAATTTTTTTTGTACTCCTTGATGTTTTCCTTTCATGTTCGAACCATTATCATAACCCTGCCCTCGGACATCAAAAATTTGTAACAGCTATTCACCCCCCCTCTAGCTGTTTTTCACCCTTGTTGCCACCTTTGGGACCAACAAGAAATATCGATGAAGAAAGAGAAAATGACGAGAAGGATTACCTCGCTCAACAAAAGGCCCTTCCTATTGACCAAGTGTTCCATCGTCGGCTTGGACTCAATAAACTGGTCCAGAAGGTCATCATCTAAAGACCGATGAAGAACAACTTGGCCCACTCTCAGTTGGGGACCCTTAAGAGTAGCAAGGTCCATGCCCTTAAGTACAGGGACTTGTCGAGCATCACTTACAAACTGCTCTGCCTCATCATAAGTCTTTATATGCCGAGCAGTAAGTAAAGGAGAAGCCTCAACATGCGGCCTTTTCGAGGAGCCCCCCACCTTGGCTTCAGTCCTTGGCCGCTTTGGCGCTGGAGTCCTTCCCTCGGCAGTTGCTTCCTCGGCCTCTATCTGGCCAGTCTGTTGAAGAGCCTCCTCAGCCTTGGGGAGTAATAATTTCATGGGAGCTTTGTCCCTCCCCAGCATAAGCCTCCTGCCCGTCTTCTACTTCCTTGGTGGAGGCTTCAGTGCCCCCCACAAGGTTGAGGGGTAAAGCCCCAGCTTCCTTGGAGGCCAAGATGGTCTGCCTCTCAACGGCATCAGAGTGCCTCTTGTTCTTAGCTGAGGAGCGTGAAGTCCTCCTCCTCAATTTCATGAGGGCTTAGGGATCAAGTACTTCCTCAGACATCCTCTTTTCTTCCTCGGCGGTTAGATCTGAAAAGGCAAGAAGGATCAATTAGCAAAAGAAGACGAGAAAGATAACATAGCAGGTAAAAAATATACACGTACTAAAGAATAGAAGGAAAGAAATTTACAGTCGGGCAAGTCATCCACGGTTAGACACCGGTTTTCGTAAAGCTTGCATACATCGCACTCATCATGGAAGACGAGGCCAGGATGCACCCTCCAGTCTGGGTATCTATTCCCCCTAACCACTGAGGCCATGGGCACTAGCCCGTCTAAGGGACCAGACATGATGCAGGCCTGGACATAATACCTCTGGTCGGTCTCCAAACTTGACCAACATAGAGTGCCCACCTCGAAAAATTGCCTTAGACGCTCAATCAACTCAACTCAACTGGCTACTCCAATCAGGCCTCCAAACCTGCTTGGGCACGCCCGGAAGTCGAGAAGGCGCTGAAAATTCCCATCCTTGATGGCTTTCAACCCTAATGACATGCTTGTCCCACCCTGAAACCTTGCTCGACATGGGGTAGATGAGCTTGGGTTGGTTTGGGTCACTTATTATCACCACCACCCTTGTGTCCTCCTTTAGCTCACGGTGAAGAAGTGGTGAAATACAGACTGACAAGGCTCAAATCCTAAGCTACGACAAAGTACGATGAAGCTAGTGAGGAACCTCACGACATTGGCTCCCAGCATAGCCGGGACAGCTTACATATCTTCTAGAAATTCGTAAATGAATGGATTTAGGGGAAGGCGCAGACCAAGTTGGAAATGCTTGTAGAAAAAGTGGACATGGTTGAGGCAATACATAAAATCCTCCATTGCCTTCTCATCCTTTACAGGAGAACCGGGAAAATAGCTAAGGCAGTATTCCTCTCTCGACACACCAAATTTGGAGTGTAACTCCTCTAGCATCGGCTCCCCAGCTCTAATAGGTTTGGACCTAGGGGTATAAACTCTCCCTCGGTTAGACCTACCTCGTCCTCTCCCTCGGCTACCAGCTTGTGCTCCCTCGGCAAAGGTATTTACGATCCTGCCCGAGGTAGAAGGACCAGTTGAAGGCCGAGCAGTGTTAATTCTTCCCGTCATAGCTGCAAAAATAAAGAGCAGACAGCAGAATTTGGCTAAGGCATTTGGAAGGACGAGGACGAGGAAGGGTATCCCTCCCCGTCTTATTAACTAAAAACAAGGAGGGATTCTTACCCAATAACGGACGCTCCAAATGGCTAGACTTCAAGTAATACAGATTGATGTGATCTATGATTTCTGACCAGCCGTGGAAAAACACAACATTGGGGGACTCTACATCAACTCGGTCAATCCTAAATCGACTTGGGTAATGTACGTCGATTCAAGGGGATTGGTACCTCGTCAGAATTTCTCCTATCTCGTTCAAACTCAACATCATCCACGACCCATCAATTCTTTGATAAATCATAAGGTTTTGGGTGTGGTAACAATACAAGGCGTTGGGATTACATTTCCACGTTCTTGCCATTTCTAAAGACGAGGAAGACACAAGATTGTTCGAGAAAAAAGCTTCAACCAAGAACAACAATGGCGGCTCAAGAACACGCCAAGAACAAAAACCCAGAAATACGAAGAAGTAAAGGGAAATGTGCAGAAATTATACCTAAATCAAAGGTTGATGTAGAGAAGCACGAACGAATCAAACACAATGCAGAGCACAAACACCAAAGATCCTCAGAAAATCAAGAGCACCGACTTGCGATTTGAAGCTTGCTATTTCTCTTTCAAGGCTGAAGGGTGATAAAAGAGTAGAAATGAAGTGGGGTTTTGGCTTATATACCCAAATCTAAACGGGTATGTCGAATAATTGGGTAAAGGCGTTGTCGCCTCCCCCTCCATAAATGTTCCAGAGGGTTCCCAAGAAGAATGGCAGACCTCGATATACGCGCCCATCATTGTCGATATAACTGATGGATAATGAAGTGTCTTATGACACGTAGAGCCTGTTCGCATGTGTTTAAGCCGAGGTAGAGCACTACTTCCTCCTTGGCATAGCCGATCTAGAAAGTAGGGGTCCACTGAACGGTATAAACCGAGGTACGAACGTGAATTAAGCTAGGCAAGGCCCAATGGATTAGGCCCAAAATATAATCTACACAAGTCTCAATTACGACAAAGGGAGTGGGTCTTCCCTACCTTTGCTCGTCATGCTTCCTCGTCATTCCCACTATGTCGACCTAGACATAGAAGAGCAAATAATGACCAAGGCACAGCAAGTATACATGCCGATGAGGCACACTTTCATATGCCGAGCAAGGCATCCAACAAGGTCAACCTAGGCCTCACTAAAAGACGAGGATTCCCCTCTTCGGTCATCAATAAAGCAAGGAAATGGGATTTCCTATCCTTACCTCTCTCCTCCTCGGCATCAGCTCAGGTCGACTAAGCATCATATGCCGAGGAGATCGCCTCCAAGGCGCACGTGCAGAATGCAGTTATCTGATCCCACTCAAATAAGGACTGTGACCAGTTAAATTCCTTTTCGCACACGAATTCCTATTCAACATGGACTCTACAAGGCTATACCTATATATACAAGTCATAATTCACATTATTTTGGTAACGCATCTTTTGACTCTAAACTCTCGTCAATTAATTTCTCTCTCAAAAGAAAAATACTTACTCTCACGTCGGAGGGCCTTCGCCGGTAAAGCCCCGGCTTAGTTTACGTGTTTATTCTTCTTTTTCAGACTATTCAATCATCCAGGATACAACCTGCCGCTTGGTTTGGGCTGATCCGAACGTTTTTGGCATCATCAAAGATGAAAAAAGAATTAAGTGAAAAGGGAAACTGATTTGAGAATTTTGTTTATAAGCTCTCGATTAAGATTTGAGATTTCAATAAATCAATTTATAATTAAAGTTTCCAGTTCGAAGATTTTTTGAAATTTATACGGATAATAAACGATATTTTAACCAAATATTTTATAAAAATATTAAAATAGTAAGGCGGATCTCGGCGATAGGAGGCGTCCGACTTGCCTAATCGGCACGTAGAACGCTCAGGCGATGGTTTTCTGACTGAAACGCGTGATTAGACGGATTTGAAGTTAGGCACGGCATTTTATAACCGTCTAGCGCTTAGGCAAGACCTAGACGGCCTAGGCGAACAATTTTTAGAATAATGCTAATAATAATAAATCCTCGAATTAAATCATCAATGAAATAAGTGAAAAAAAATATGTGAAAAATTTTGGTACTCCCTCCGGGATTATTAAGATATATTAATAAAATTTCTAAATGTTTATTAGAATTATTAAATTAAAGTTATTTTTATTGTTAAAATTTCGTAATAACAAAAAGAAAAAAAACAAGGAGTTTTTTTTTTTTTTATCAAAAACTACCTCAAAAAGATGTTATTTACAAAAAAAAAATTGTAAATTATGATATTACAAAAAAAACTACCACCTTTGGATATGATTGGATGGCAATGTTGCCTGCCACCAATGTAAATTTTTCTCCAAAACTGTTGATGATCTTTTCTGTTGTAGGGGTTAACCTAAATTGAACATAATCAATCATACCGTAATGGTAGAATTGAGTGATTAGTTCATGTGGCATGTCTGTTTTGAATAAGTCTATCTGTAAGAGTAACACTCACGTATCTCTTCCCTCACTGTTTATTATTTCTATTACTTTCACTCCTGTGTATTTTAACTCTCGAAAAATAATCTGTACTATCATTTGCTGTAATTTATATAGGATTAAAGGGAACCCTATACAAATTCTCTTGGAAACAATGTCATCAAGTTCTTTAAATATGTCTAAAACTGGCTGTAATGTTTGTCTCCATGGGATGTCAATGATACGGGCTTTGAAACTGTTGAAGTCTCTGCTAATAATAGGTTCACCGGTTGCAGCCTTTGAATTCTGTAATCTTTCTTCAAGAATAGCTACCTGTTGTTTTAACATTTTGTTCTCAATATGTATCTGTATGTCTTGATGGTTCTTTTCTTTTTGAAGAAGCTATTTTTGTAAGGTTGCAATAACCTCTTCCTGTTTTTTGATGACCTGCTCTGGACTTTCTTTTGTAATTTCGGAAAATTTTTTTACCTCTTCAGGTTCTATGAAAAATGTATTGAGCCCAAAGTGTTCTCTAGCTGTGTACATAACTTCTGAAAAATTGTGGAACCCTTTGTTGATATTGAGAGGCTTTGGAATTACCTCCCATGGATGTGGCCTGCTGTAATAAGAATGTTCTATCTTTTCTGCTTTCATACTTTCACTATCATATGTGTTTATAGCTTTGGCTTTTTCTGTCTGAGGATGTAATACTTTCTTCATTCTGTCTTGCTTATCCATGAAATAACCTGTTTAAATTTCTTGATAAGATATCAACTATAGTATTATTTTTTCCTTTTATAAGTTCAAAATTTATAATGTAGCCACTCCCTTTTATTATGTTTTGTAAGTTAATCCATATAGTTCGATTAACTTTTTTACTTTGATCATTTTTAATGAATATAACTATGGCCTCACAATCTGTTCTAACTGTAAATTCTTTATTTAAAAATATTTAAAAATTTTCTAACGCATTTATTAATGTATGTATCTCATAATCTAAGCTGGTCCAGTTTAAACCTGTTTTATTAAAGTTTCCACTGGAATAAGCACACACCTTTTCACTATTTTTTGGTTCGTATTTATTTGCTTTACAAAGAAGAACTGCTCCCCATCCTACTTTACAACCATCGGTTTCTATTATAATATAATCGTTTACTAATGGTAGTTCTAAAGGTTTAATTTTTTTTATTGCTTCTTTTATTTCTTTTACTAATTTTATGTTTAAACTGGAATAGCTTAGATTATGAGATACATGCATTAATAAATGCGTTAGAAAAATTTAAAATATTTTTAAATAAAAAATTTACAGTTAGAACAGATTGTGAGGCCATAGTTAAATTCATTAAAAATGATCAAAGTAAAAAAGTTAATCGAACTGTCTTCATATGTCCATCCTAATTCTGTAATACATTCTATTATCATATCATCTACTTTTTCTTGGATGTTCAACTCAGTAAATTTCTCATTAATAATTTCTTCGAATGTTTATGTTTGTGGGTAAACTTAAAGTCTCATTTTCAACGTGTAACTTTGTATTTGGGTGTGTTTGTCTTAAAAATTCTAAAAATGTATTGAGCCCAAAGTGTTCTCTAGCTGTGTACATAGCTTCTGAAAAACTGTGGGCGTGGTGGACTAGGCAATTTAGAATTTTTAAGACAAACACACCCAAATACAAAGTTACTATATTAAACATCAAAATAACCAAATTCTCGTAGAATTAAGAGAAATTCGAAGACAAGTACCTAGTAAACAAGAATTTCAACAGCTAAACTATTTATTAGAAAATTCTTTTGGCTATGGGCTTCTCTGGGGGTTTTTGGGATGTTTCCAGAAAGAAATATTCCAGAGAATTCAAGATCTGGACTTTCTTTGTGGCTTTATTTGGAAATGTATGTATGTGCCACAAATTATCAAAGTCCAGATCTTGAATTCTTTGGGATATTTCTTTCTGGAAACATCCCAAAACCCCCCAGAGAAGCCCATAGCCAAAAGACCGGATCTATTACTGGCTTTTCCTAATGTTCCCACACTTATTACAATATTATTTCCTTCATAGTTTTCATAACCTTTGGTTTGTAATGCGATTTTAATATTTTGTAAATCTTTAATATCTTTTAATATTCATGGTGTACAATAAAATAAAGCTGTATTTTGACTTAAGTATATTTCCATTCCTGAAATGATAGCTTTCTTTAATTCTGTCTTCTAGGATTTGTCTAACAATAAGGCTAATAATTTTGTTCCTAAATTCTTTCTAATGCAAATTCATTTATATATTTCATGACTGCTATACTTAACTGTTCTAAATTTCTAATAGCTGTGTCTTGGATTAGAGTAGTGTTTTTTGCTGGATCTACTCCTAGTATTAATGTTCTAATTTGACTGGTGAAATTGTATGGGTTGTCACCTATGGCTTTAAACCTGTTTATTTCATCATGATCTTGGGCTTTTTTGCTTTGCCATATGCCTAAAGCTATTGGGCCTAATGTGGTTTCTAGATCTCTTTTATTTGTTTCTCATAATCTTACTAATGTTTGTTCCCATATTAATATCTCATCTCCCCAAAGCTGTGGATTCTGTTTTTCTAATAGTAACATACTATTACTGTATAGATTTCCTATTGGTAATCTATCTCCCTGACTGACGTACTGTGATTCTCCTATGTATTGTTTTGTCGGGAGGGTCCAGTTTTCTCTTCCTATTGTATCTTTTATACCTGTTCTTGATATAATTGTGGACTTACATCATATGCCACCGATCAAGCCTGTTTTAGTCTTTTAGACTTAGAACAAACCACGCTCTGATACCATAAAAGGGGGGTATGGCGGATTTTTTGGGTTTCCGTCAAACCACTATAACAATAAATTAAGCATATTTTAATTACAAAATATATGCTACAGTAAAAACTACAGTAAAAACTATGTATAAGATAATTGACGGAGGAGGAAGATGATAAATACTTACAAAGGGGAGCGGAGGAGATGATGAAGGACGAGGGTATACCATAATTTTACAGCTGAGCTAGAAACACTCTTTTTTTTTTTATTATTGGGTAAGGGTTATATTATGAAGTACAGAAGATATTTGAAGGAATTTAAGTTGTGGGACTAAGAGAGTAGGAAAGGTTTTTAAGCTGCCATAAATTTAAGAAAGGTTGCTCGAATTTTGAAAAAGATTGCTCTTGATTGATTCTTACATTCTTTTTTCTCGTCGTACGTACAATGAAGAATGAGGAGGGTATTTATAGCCCTTTGAAACCCAAGCTAACTAGCCGGTAAGCATACCGGTTACAACGCACTAACAATAAAGACGCACTTATTAACAGACAAAGACGCATTAACAAAAAGTAGATTCTAAAGTAAAGTAAAAGCTTGCATTATTTACATCCGTCCAAACTGCTTTTGTAGATGCTGTCTTCCTTCTTTCCAGCTGTCCATTGTGTCGTTTTCTTATTTCGTCACTGCTTACGTTCTCTTGTTTGTGTCGTCACTGCTTACGTCTTCTAGAAATCCCTGTAGTTACTGTCTATTGTTGGAATCGTGTCTCCGTCTGATTGGCCATCTTGCATTATGTCGTCATCCGGTTTCGGCCATGGGGTTTCTTCATCTCTGTTGACGATGTGGTCCTGTGCTAACTTGTCTCCTTCTCCAATGAACGGGAGAAGCATTTCCCAGTTGTCTTTTGCCCAGATTTGGGTGTAATGTCCTTCTGCCATGAGCTTGTATTTGTGCCAAGGAAAAAACCTAGGGAGCTCAGGTGTTTTTTAATAATCTTTAATAAATTCTTTGTGATAATTGTTCAATACATTTTATTCTTTATATGCCTCACTTTCTTGATCATGGAGCCAAAAAAGGCTCAAAAAATCAATGTTTTCTTCAACCTTTACTGCCATTTCTACTACCTCTTGATCTTTGAGTTCATTGCTCACAAATATTCTCTTTCTGGATGGTCTGTAGGTGTGACTGTCTGCTTCAGGAAAGGATGCAAAAATTTTACATCCTACCACCTTTGGATATGATTGAATGGCAATGTTGCCTGCCACCAATGTAAATTTTTCTCCAAAACTGTTGATGATCTTTTCTGTTGTAGGGGTTAACCTAAATTGAACATAATCAATCATACCGTAGTGGTAGAATTGAGTGATTAGTTCATGTGGCATGTCTGTTTTGAATAAGTCTATCTGTAAGAGTAACACTCTTGTATCTCTTCCCTCACTGTTTATTCTTTCTATTACATTCACTCCTGTGTATTTTAACTCTCGAAAAACAATCTGTACTATCATTTGCTGTAATTTATATAGGATTAAAGGGAACCCTAAACAAATTTTCTTGGAAACAATGTCATCAAGTTCTTTAAATCTGTCTAAAACTGTTTGTAATGTTTGTCTCCATGGGATGTCAAGGATACGGGCTTTGAAACTGTTGAAGTCTCTGTTAATAATAGGTTCACCGGTTGCAGCCTTTGAATTTTGTAATCTTTCTTCAAGAATAGCTACCTGTTGTTTTAACATTTTGTTCTCAATATGTATCTGTATGTCTTGATGGTTCTTTTCTTTTTGAAGAAGCTGTTATTGTAAGGTTGCAATAATCTCTTCCTGTTTTTTGATGACCTGCTCTGGACTTTCTTTTGTAATTTCGGAAAATGTTTTTACCTCTTCAGGTTCTATAAAAAATGTATTGAGCCCAAAGTGTTCTCTAGCTATGTACATAGCTTCTGAAAAACTGTAGAACCCTTTGTACAGCGGGTTCGTGCACTGTATATATTTAACAACTGTTTCCCATTTATTGAAAATTAGATATGAAAACATATCCATACTATCTCTTTTATTTGTTTCCCATAATCTTACTACTGTTTGTTCCCATATTAATATCTCATCTCCCCAAAGCTGTGGTTTCTGTTTTTCTAATAGTAACATACTATTACTGTATAGATTTTCTATTGGTAATTGTTGTGGGTAAATTCAGGATCGCCACATCTTGAATAATTGACAGCATGTCGTCATCTTCAAACCCGTGGACAAGGTAAAATTCACTTAGATAATTAAATAATTATTTAATTATTTTTGTTATATCTTTAATTACAGGTAAAAAGAACGTGGGAAAAACATATTTCGTGGACTCATTTCAACAGTTGAGAGACCAAGTCAAGATTGAGATAACAAAGCCGAGATTCTAGGAAAGTTTGTTAGGGTTTATGTTATCTTCAGTTATTTTTCTTTATTTAAAGGCTTATGGCTGGAACACTAGGCACGCATTATTCATACACAGTTCACAGACACATTGTAATCCGACATAGCTCCTACATTTGTAACTTATCAATATCAATACTACCGTTTGGGACGAAGGTGACCATAAACACCTTCCGAGGTTTTGTGCCGAAGAGATAGTTATCTCAAGGATTTTCCTCGTTACATGATCGAGTCATCTTAATTTCATTATTACACCGATTATATTCTATTGCACCTTCCTCATTTTTGTTTCGAATTATTTTACATTTGATTGTTTTTTACCAAAACAGTTTGGCGCCCACCGAGGGGCCATTGGTTTTTTAATCGGTTTAAATCCTTGAATTTCTATCATGTCTACCCAACTATAAGTACCCAAATCCGGATCGTCCAAATCCGTCAGAAAGTTAACCGAAATCCGTTAACTGGCCCGCTCCAGGTTAACCGGAACTCGTTAAACTCCCCGTTGCTGTGCCAACGAGACGTCCCGGGACTGCCCCGTGCATCCCGACGTCGAACCGTACTTAGCACGTGACATCTCACGTAAAAGTATGGCTTTCCCTGAAAAACGCATTTTCCGACACTTTCCGGGGGCGTTTCGGACATTTCCCGAACTGTTATTTTAAAAAACGGACAAAACCGGGACCGAGGGACAAAATCCCACCTCAGCTGGTGACTCAGAGGGCACGTGGCAGCCATGCCACCTCCCTCTAGTCACCCTTCAATCAATTTCAAAGGAAAAAGACCAAAATGCCCCTGGTTTGCAAGCCAAGTCCGGCCGGACTCATTGTGCACTTTTCCTGAAATTGCCAGCAAGTCCCCCAGATTTCCAAAATCCCCAAAACCCCCTGAAATTCAGTCCAAGTCCGGCCGGACTCCTACTGCAATTTTCACCCTATAAATAGAAGTTGCTGTCAAAGGCAAGAAAAGGATTTTTCACACCAAAAATCACCACCCCCCACGGTCCAAACTGGTTTTCACCCCTCCCGAGCTCCCGTTTTGTCTCGATTCGCGTGAAACCTTCGTATTTCGATCAAATACGCACCCTACAACTTCGAAACAACCTTTCGAATCACTTTCCGTGTCCCGTACACACCTCCCGAGCCAAAGGAGTCGACCCTAGCCATAGGTATAACTCCCTCTCTCTCAATCTCCCGTTCCGTCTCGGTTTACGCGCCAGTCGCTATAACTGTTTCGAACGTTGTTATCAAAATGTAGACGCCTCCGTCTAATGAGGTCCGATACGTTTTAGCCCCTCGATCCTCTTCTCTTTCCGTAAGAGAAGTAATCACGGGTTAAAACGGCGTTCCGACCCCGTTCCGTTTACTTTCATGTCATTTACAATTCCGAGCCGTTTGGCCTCGTTGATCGTCATTTACAATTCCGAGCCGTTTGGCCTCGTTGATCGTCATTTACAATTCCGAGCCGTTTGGCCTCGTTGATCGTCATTTACAATTCCGAGCCGTTTGGCCTCGTTGATCGTCATTTACGAATCCGGGTCGTTTGATTCCGTTGACACCGCTTTAAATACTGTCATTTACAAGTCCGATCCGTTTGGATTGTGATAGTATTTACTTTTCAAAGTCCGAGTCGCAACCCGATTCGTTGATCGCATGTCATTTAATACGTATTTTTCCCGTAAAAATCGTTAACAATGTAATGCCCGGTTCAAAACCGGAGTTCGTCCGTCGAACTCTCTTTCAAAATGCGCGAAATGACGTTTGGCCTCCGAATGCTCATCTTCAAATTCAAAGCCGCCATTTGACACTTAAAATCATTTAATACGCATTTTTCCCGTAAAAATCGTTAACAATGACTCGTATGGCTCAAAGTCGACGTTTGCCACGCAAACGCTCATTTCAAACTCAAAGTCGACGTTTGCCACGCAAACGCTCATTTCAAGCTCAAAGTCGACGTTTGCCCTGCGAACGCTCATTTCAAACTCAAAGTCGGCGTTTGCCACGCAAACGCTCATTTCAAGCTCAAAATCGACGTTTGCCACGCAAACACTCATTTCAAACTCAAACCGACGTTTGTCATTCAAACGCTCGTCTTTTCAAAAAGTCACCTAATCAACGTTTGTCATTCAAACCAAGATTAAGCTTGTCATTCAAGCCCCCATTTCAAAACACACACACACACACGATTTCGAGAAAGGTAGAAAGACTCGTCATGCGAGGCGTTTCGGGCGATCTCGTAATACTCTACCCGAAACGTAACCTGACCTCCGAACCTAACAATCTCTGGTACTAAAAGCTTTTTACTCGTTTTTGCTGCCAATAAAAATGATCCCCTGTTTTCAAAGCCTTTTCCTAAGTTTTTGCTACCAATAAAAACGACACCTTTTCACAATAGCCGTTTCTCAACGTTTGGGCTCAAAATACAAAAACCGCGTGGCGACTCCTCATTTTGTTCCTTCCCATGAAGCGAGGTCTCAGACACCAACCCTCCGCGAAAGACAACCGCATTTCGCGCCCGCGCGAAATCCCGGGTAATTTCAGTTGGCGACTCTACTGGGGAAAAGATACTTTTTTCAAAACTGCCGATGTTTTCAAAAAAGCCTTCCGTGGGTCAAACTTTCGTTTACCCTTCCTCGTTCCCGTGTGTGTGTGTTACTTTAAACCTCGAACGGTTTTTGTTTCAAAGGCATTACATTGTCAACTTTTCAAAATCATACCTTGTTTGTGCATCCCCATTCATGTTTGATTTTCATGTCAGTTCTTTGAACCGTGCATCATAAATTCTTTAAGACACATTCGAAAAATCTCTGTTTTACTCGTAAAAGAATTTTAGTGACCGCACACTACGCGCACTTGCCGCGGAACACCGCACTTCACGTGCACTTGCCGCCCGTACACTGCACACTACAACCCCTAACCCGGGATAGCCTTATCAGTTGCACTCCGATTGGTCTGCCAGACACCTTTCGGGGGGCGCACGGGGTCGTCCCAAACATCCCATCCTAGCCCGTGTAAGCCATGCACTCTTTGTGTCACACTCTGTCCAAGACCCCGGTTGGTTTTTGGCTTAGCTCGTGTCATAAAGCCTAAGTGTATGTTTTTCACGCCGGGCCCCGCTCCGAGTCAAGCTCGAGAGTTTTTTAGACCGAAGGTCGTTCCCGACCCGAAGTCTTGAGCTTTTCAAATTTGACTTTGACGCGGAGCTCGCCGAAAAATATACCCGAAGGTTCAATGTGACACCATGTCACCAAACCTCGCCGTATGTACCGTGCCGCCCACAACTTGGCCAACGCTAAAAGCTAAAGGTCTTCTCGCACAAGCGAGTCAGAGAGGTCATGCCCAAATTTTGGCACGACTCCCGCCTTAACTTAAGGACGTTGACCTCGACCGTGGCCCGTACGCCGCACACGTCGAAAGTTTGCGTGATCGCCTAGCCTTAAGTTCACTTTTTCCTTTGTCGGTGGAACTCGCTTGCCTTATCGACCTCGCTCGGGATAGTCCGTCCCGAGAAAGATGATCTACAATGGAAACGAGGGGCTTATAAGCGTAGTGACGAGATCCACCGATTAGAGCTCTAGGATTAGTAGCGAAAAAGAAGACACGCTCTTTTCCAACCAATTAGGACTCGAGAAAACGCGCTTTAAGTAAACTTTAATCGGTAATCGCACATTGCACAAGCCCGAAAACCTTGAGCCAAATACCCTTTTCCGAAGCCTAAACCCTTCCTTTCGTTCCCTCCAATGAGCGTAAAGTGGTTCGATTTCCGGGTCGACGCCTTGCCAGGATCACGGTGAACGGCGTCGGACAGCGGTTATTCGGTTCCCTCGGTTCCCTCGGTCGAATTTCCGACATGTCTAGCTCACCGAGAAATCGTGACGGGAAGGACCCCGCCACCGGTAATGTATATGACATTGGAAGAAGCCATCCGGGCTTGTGAGGTTCACAAGAGGCGTAAAAGAAGATCGCAGAATTTCGTGGTACGGCTTTCCGAATGAGCGTGGTATAGCAGCCTATCCCCGGGCCGAGACGGTACTTTTGTCCTTGTCGAGGATGACGATTCCCCAAAACCAGCTTCACCAAACCTTCAATCGTGTTCCTCCCCGCCAACTTACGGGATGCCTTCCAGCCAAGGAAACAAATGACCTAGGCTCCATGTTGCCACCTCTCGTGGCAACCCCGTCAATTTTGGTCGCCCGGCTACACCCATCACTCAATATCACGCCGCACCGCTGGACCATCTCAGGATGCCAATATCCCTCAATACCCTCCCGGTTCGTCCTGCTGCCTATACACGAATCTCTAAACACCGGGGACAAACCCCGATACAGCTTCGTAAAAGGCTCCCGTATATTCTCATATACCAAGCCTTCCACCTCCAATCACTACCGCTCACGTGGTAGCACCCGGCGCCGAGCCTCACACTCCACCACCGGACCCAACCTTAGCCTGGATGGTCGAGCATGAAAGACCCGAAAGCCACCATGAGCGTTTCAAAGCAGGAACGCTCAAATCCACCGATCCGGAATGGTCACGCCTCTCCCTGCCAAGTTCGAATGCCGGAGATGGACCGATTCGATGGAACCGAATGTCCTCAAACGCACGTCGACACTTACGTTCTCGGCATGAGAGCAAAAGGAGCAACCCTCCAAAGCAAATGGCCGACCACTTCCAAAGCATACGCTCAAAAGTTCAGCGTTACGATGGTTTCTAGGGTCAAGCTCGCGGATCGCCACACCTGGGAACAAATCGCAACATCTTCCCCGGAACGGCATGTATCCAACTTAGAGTGGGAAACAAGTCGCGAGGACTTAATCACCACCGAGCGTAAAGCGGATGAAAGTGTTGGGGAATTCTACAAGAGATGGAGCCGGAAACTCTCCGAAATCATGGAGCCACTCTCCAAAGACGAGATGCGGATCTTCAAGTCCCGCTTAAGACCGTCCATCGAACTCTCATCGGGCCACAATTTCTTCCTGCATCTCCGGCCATGGTCAATGCCGGCTCACGCTTCGAGAAGGATCTCAAGGAAAAGTTGGCTAATGCACGCCCATACGTATACCGCTCAACAATTGCATTCAATCCCGCACCGGCCCCGGCAAAGGGAAAGATACGTCCGTCAACTACGTCCATCGTGGACAACAATGGGTAATGTAAAACCCAGCCCCGCAAAGCAACAATTCTACTCGAAAGCACTGTCGTACACTTCGACAAGTTGGACATGCCACCGAGCAAGATGCTTTGGAAGGGTTAATCAAGGAGGGTCTCCTTAAGCCCGTTGCCAATTACAAACCCAAAGTTCCCGTAGCCAATGCGGACAAGAGCAAATATCGCGCCTTCCATCGCATCACGGCCATACCACCGACAACCGTTTGGGGTTACGATACGAAATCCGTAACTTGATAGAAGAAGGCAAGTTAGAGCGCCCCGTGGGCCCAATACGATCGGGAATCCTTTCCGAATAATAACACGTGAATTCCATTGAGTGGGTGCCCAAGAAGAGTGCCACGTAACCGGTTTCTCTGCCTCTTTCAATGGATCCTCCTCTAATGTCCACATCGCCTGCGATGTTTGTGATCGCTCCGCCGCCCGGGAGTACGAGTCTCGAGAAACCGTCCGAGCAATCCTCCGAGAAAACAAGAAGAAATCCTCTCAACAAAGAATCGAGAGAAAGATACGAAGCCGGAGATTCCGGTGTAGGTACACTTGGAGAACCCTCCGGGAGGTTCGACTACTACGTGCGTACTCGGCCAGGTCCTCTTTGCCTCCAGGCCATGCAGGCTTTAGAGCAGACAGGTGGGGAAAGCCGAAAAGCCCAAACAAACCGTACTGACTCGGGACACCGGAATACCTCGATCTTGGTAGTCTTATTGCGCCGAAGCCTAACCCTCCGCGGGATCGCCCAAGATTCAACTTGTCCAGCTTCCGAGCCCGGACCGGTAAAGGAAGATCAAGGTCACTTGGCAATCGCACTCGATCAATGTGCTAACCAAGGGCGGCAACCGCCACAAAAATTTCAACATACTCCCGAGGTTCCAAAGAAAGGCTTTACCTCGCAAGAGGAAGACAGAAACGGATGGCCGGATGACTCTCCTTCTACGGATAGAGATGAGATCTACGACTCCCGCCGTATGGCAAAGCATGATCACGTTACGTGATGAAGACTTACCGAGAGACGCCTCGGGGCACAACGAGGCTCAGACATCACTCTCAAACTCAACACCATATCACTCCTGAGTATTGGTAGATAACGGGTCAGCCGTTAATGTCCTCCCTCTCAAAGCATGATGCGAGCTCTCCGTATCCATGAAAGCCATTTGATACCGTCTACTCGGACTATCAAGGCCTACGACAACTCATCTCGTCCCCATCCTGGGGACAGTGACTCGAACTCGGTTCGAAACCCAAATGGTGCCAAAGAAAATTCCACGTGATGGACATTCCATCCGAATTCACGCCTCTTGGGACGCCTCGCTACACCACATGAAAGCCATAGCTTCCACTCTCCATCGCTGCGCCAAGTTCATTAACCGGCAGGAGATCTCGAAGTCATCCGAGGGGACAAGCTTCCTCATAGGAAACGAAGCCGAGACAAGAGCCAAGCGTGTCCGCACTCGTGCACCGGGTTACCTCCTTCGAATCAACCAAGGGACTACCGGGGCAAATCTCATCGTAATCCTCGTAGTCCGGAGATGCTAACTATGTAAACGTACTCGAGTAGGCGGACCACGAAGCGTCCGATACATCAAGTTCAACTGTCGTTTCCAACATTTGGAGGCAGATTGGAAGGAAACGCCGAACATCGCCATGATGCGGGCACATAAACCCCCAGCCTCCAATCGGAGATTCGTCGGCATTCTCCAAACAAACTCTACGGCCCCGCCAAAGCGAGGAGATCTTTGTAATAAAGGTCAACAAGCACCGTCATTCTCGGGATGAATGCATGGAAGTTGTATGGGATGTCCTCCACGAGGAACTACCCGCCGCACCCCTCTTCTCCAACGAAGAGCATGATGTTTTCCTAGCCGCTCCAAAGAACGCAACCCGACGCAATACGTCCCTACACCCGGATTGAGCGATCGATGACGATGAATCTCGGACTCTCCGGAGTCGAGGACGCGTGCACCCGCAAGCTGCACCTCCGCATTCACATGCTCGCTTTGAGGACGGAACTCCTTCCGATCGTGTCACTTACGACCAAGGTTCCAATACCATGGAAATTGTCAAGCTCAACGTCCAAGCATGCATGCCTATCCGATAATTGGAAGCATGTGATTCACGCAACGAGGAATCCTCTCGATCAAGTGAATGACGACGACTTCGTCAATATCATCTATTCCGTATCCCGATGAAGCCAAGGATCCCGTCCTTGTTATCGATTCTCGCAACACCAAGGTCACCCTCGATGACCGCCGCTCATGGTAAACGAGGCCCGGCCAAGCGAGCTCGTAGCTCATCACTACTTCCGAGTACCAGCCCTGGCCGGCAACCGGCCCGTGCCGTCGCCAAGCTTATACCCTCAAGCGCCGCCAAGGCCAAGGGCAACAAAGAAAGGAGACCAAGCTCCTCACCCCGCTACAAGTCGATCAACCTCGGGAACGCTTCCACCAGCCCACCCCGAAAACATCCGTGAAAGTCTTCCCCGCAAGGCGTAGCCGCCTTCCGACACAGAAATGACCACCTCAAAGCATCAACATGCTTCAGCTCGATTCTACTCCCGCCGTCACGGCCCCGCATTCGTACATCCCGCCAATCGATCGCTAGCTTTGATAGACTTGGCGATCGAGCGAGATCACGAGACCGTCAACATTGCGAGTAATTCCAATACCCCCGTGGGTCAATCAAGCGTATATGGGCAAACTTCTTGGTGATCGAGATCAAGGAAGGCCGCATGGAATGTCCCACCCGACTTCCTTCGTCAATGTAATCCAAGTGTTCCCGCCATTCGGCGATTTGAATGTAATCACGGTTCTCGACACTAGCGACGATGCGCACCTACGGAGACCGCCTAGGTCTCGCAAGGAAAGCTCTCATGGAACTAGCCGCCCAAGAAAGTCGTCTTTGGGACGAAGATCAAGCTCGAAAGACCTACAGGGACCAAGCCCTTAAAGTGTCACAGGCAGCTTCAGACAGAAAGCTAGAGGCCACTCTAGGCCAGTTCGACCTCAGGAGTTTCGCCCATGGCAACTTCCCGGACTACCGTCTGTTCTCATCCAACCCCTTTGCTGTGCAAGGGTGGTCAACGGTCCCGATGACCTAGGAGATGGAACGACACAGCAGAACGAATCCCAGCGCTTACCTTCCCGAGGAAAGCAAGTTCTCTGTGAAAGCGACAATGAAGACGATGAAACCATTCTCTTCCAAGCCGGGCATGAAGTCAACAAAATCGGACTCCCAAGGGTCCTGGGAGGATGGGAACGGATTATTACCGCACTCAAATTGAAAGGCCAACTCAGGGAGGAAGGTCTATTTAAAAACAGGAGGAGGATGGAAATTCGCCTCGAGCAACTACTCGTGGAAATTCCACACATGCCTTTCATTTACGTAAACGACCAACTGGGACAAAGAACCACTACATGGGCAGATGTTCGGGAAGCCGTGTACTCACCTTCCGGCATACCCGCCACTCGATAAAGCGAGAAGAAAACTCTCCACGATGGAGGTTTACCTAGACCGCCGCACGCAGCTTCAAAGAAGCACCGGCTATTCTCACATGGGAAGAAACGCAGGCATTAACTCTCGACGCAGCTCCGCCGCGAGAAGGTTGATCCGGGCCCAGAGTGGAGGAAAACTAGCCAACCATGAGTATCGCTGCACTCCAACCTGCATCGCCCGAGTATGCTCAAAGAAGAAGGAAAGGAACGCGATACACCGTGAAGAGATCAAGGAGACCGTTCGTTTGAGCCGAGAACTCTCCAACCTCCCCCGGAGGGTCGCAACGCACGCTCAGCCTGTGCAATCACTGTTGTGCACCGACATTCGAACAGGCTACGTCAAACTATAGGCTACCTCCCGCAGAGGCACCTAAGCCGCATATCTGGGACAGAATCCGTCAAGCCGCCGAAGCTCCCGGAATTCATCCACAATCAATGAGTTGAGGGAAGACATATGGCCCTATGCTACGAGGAATCCTCCTCTAACTATGGCTCAACTCGGAGCACTGCTCGTAAGGGACCAAACCCGATGTCGCCGTTCTAACCCGATCGGGTCAAATCCATGCATTACCACCTAAGGCCACCAAAGCCGACGGAGCCGTAACCGCAGCCGGCCACTCAAGACACAAGTTCCTTGAAAGAGGACCCGATCCTCACTCGGCTCAAGCGGACTCAGCAAACATTTCCCTTTGGTCTCTCGCTCACCTCCTCTTATCCTCACAAGCTCAAGCCGAGAGGAAAGCCCGGCCCGTACCATGGTCCCCGTGGACGCAACCCTGCATGAAGTCATTCGATGATTGGTAACATCCACTATGGCAACATTATCACCTTCACAGATTTGGACCTTCCAAAATTTGGGGCCGATCACAATGAGCCGCTCTACATCACAGCCCACTGACGAGCGTCGCCTTCCCGCGTGTTGGTAGACGGAGGTTCCGGAATGAATGTCTTGCCCGCCAAGATGATGGACTCCGCTTGACATCAAGCCCACGCATCTTAAGCCTTCACCCACGCGTCAAGGCCTATGACTCTACTTCCCGTACAGCTTGGGGGTTGCTACTCTTAACATCCGGTTCGGCAAGCGGGTGATCCCCACCGAATTCCAAGTGTTGGACATTCCAATCACTTTCACAGCCCATCCTGGGGCGTCCCCGGCCGCATCAAATCAATGGCGTGGCATCCACCCTTCACCGCACCTCAAGTTCATGCAAGGCAATGAGCTAACCACAGCCTACGGCGACAGTGTCACCACCGAGGGGACTGCACCAACGACATTCCAGTATTGGAAATCAAGCATAATGATGACATGCCATTAATCGGATTCACTCGAGACCTCCAAGATCCAAATATGCAACGTGGACCTTCCACTGTCTCACGATCGATTCCTCCCGCCACGAGGATGATGAAACTCATGAACTTCATCCCAGATCGGGCTCGGCAAAAGGCCGCAAGGCCGCACCAAGTTATTGAAGTCAAGGACCACACCACGGTCCAGGGGCTTCGCTACGTGCCAACACCGGCCGACATCAAGGAAGACAAAGGGCTCGCCCGCACCAAGGCAAAGCAGCCCGCAAAAGGGGAACCTCCGACGGCACACCCACCTCCGACCTTACGGCTTTGACCTTGCTCATTACTTCACCAAGGGAACCGACAGCAGAACCGAGGGGACCGACAATGGGAACCGACAGCAGAACCGAGTGGACCGACAATGAACCGACAGCCAGAATCGATGGGACCGACGGTGGAACCGATGAAGATGAGAAAGAAGCAGGAATAGTCGCACCGAGACTACGTAAAGAATGGAACAGCCTAGCACGGGACCTCAAGCGTTTCGAGGACTCAAAGCTAATCCGATAAGGGGAGCGTTCCTCGACATCACAGGCCTCTACCTGGACCAACCGCCACCACGGCCCAAAGATGAGTACACATTCAAGGGAATCCTGCACTTGGAGGAGCAACTCAAGGTACTCTCCATGGGAAACAAGTTGTTCGGATCACCGCCGAGGCCACATTCGAGACAAGAATCCAAAGCGAAGGAACCGTAATTCATAGAAAACGCTCTCAAATGGGACCGCCTCTACGTAGTCCTGCTTTCAAGAAGTAATGGAGTTGCCCAACTTGATCGGCGGGCTCCGACAACAAAGCATGATCGCCATGATAGGGACGGCAGGAGCCAAGCCTCTCGATCCCCGCACCCTCCTCAAGCATCCAAAGAATGCCACCGAAGAATTGGGTAACTTTCACCGACCAAGGGCAAGCCAGTGCAATTGGAAGACAAGCCGGGCCCGCACCCACATCTCCCTAAACCCGGTCTCAAACCCTCTCGAGCCGCTCCTTGTCGAGTCCAGCCCTTCTCGAGTCATCCAACGGCCTTACGCCCGAGGACTATAATGTTGTAGCCAATCATGTATTCCCGTTCTTGTGTAATGAAAAGTCTCGACCTTTCGGAGTATCCTCTCATTGCCACTTTAACAACCGATAAGTTAACAAACAACTTAAAAGACGTTAATAATTCAATTGATAAAGAAGCGAGACACATTAAACGCACAATACATTAGAGAAGTTCTCGAGCGTGTAGTTGACCAAGAGGACAACCGGCCCAAGCCGCCGAAGAGGTTATGACCAAAGTGAACCCGGGGGTCGCTGCAAGAGCCTAAAGAGACACAAGTGGGCGCTTTCTTCGCCGATGCGTAAAAGGAAGCCCCGATAAGCCTCCTCCGGGAGTATGTTGACGTGTTCGCCCGGTCATACCAGGACATGCCAGGACTAGATCCCTCAATCGTGGAGCACAGAATTCCCCCGGATCCCGAATCCAAGCCTGTCAAAATGTAAGCTGCGCAAGATCAAGCCGAGTGGTCCTTGCAAGTTAAAGAAGAAATTGAGAAAATGCTCCGAGTTGGTTTCATCAGAGTGATTGAGTACCCGACTTGGCTCTCCAACATCGTGACGGTCACCAAGGCCAACGGAAAGGTCGATCTTTGCGTGGATTTCCGGGATCTCAACAAGGCCAGCCCTAAGGATGATTTCCCACCGCCTAACATCGACATGCCGGTCGATACCACAAAGAAATTTCGAAGTAAAGTCCTTCGTGGACGGGTTTCCGGATACAACCGCATCAAGATGTCCGAGGAGGATCGTGCCAAGATCGCCTTCACCACTCCATGGGGACATACTGTTACACGGCCATGCCGTTCGGTCTAAAGAACGCCGGGCTACTTACCACGGCCGCAATGCCTCTCTTCCATGACATGATTCACAAAGAAATCGAAGTATATGTCGACGACATGATCATCCACTCCAAGGGATCAGACATGCAGCACATGACAGATCTGAGGAAGTTCTTCAACAGACTCAGAAAACACTCCATGAGGTTGAACCCGGCAAAGTGCACCTACATTGCAAATCAGCTTCAAGAGTTGAGGGACATGATCATGAATGTGCCAAGCGTCACCCCGCCTATCCAGCAAGCCTCCCCAACATGTTACAATCAGTCTCGCTTTACTCCAGCAATTGTGCATGTCGACATCCTGAAAGGATTTAGCGTTCCAGCCATGAAGTTATATAATGGGAGCTCGGATCCTGAGGAGCATGTCGCCCACTACCAAGAAAAAATGGAGATCGTTCGCATTCCGCTCCAGTTTCGTGAGGCTTGTTTGTGTCGAGGGTTCGGTTCGACGTTGGTAGGGCCAGCATTGAAGTGGCTGATCCGTCAACCTCCTGGTTCTATTGGCTCGTTTACTCAACTTGTCAACCTGTTCAACAATCAATTCTCTTGCAGCCGACAGTTTGAGAAGCTCACCAGTGATATTTACCGTATCACCCAGCAGCCCGCCGAAGCCTTAAAGGACTATGTTAATAGGTTTAATAAAGAAGTTCTGGAGATCCCCAACCTGGACATGGCGACAGCTGCGGAAGCTTTCAAAATGGGCTTGAAGAAGGATTCCCCTTACTATGAAGATTTGGTGATGAACCCGTGCAAGAAGATGGAGGATATCCGAAACCGAGCTTTAAGATTTATCAGGCTAGAAGAGGACAAGGTGCAGCAGTCCAAGCATCCTTACAAAGCTTCATCATATGACCATCCTGATAGGAAGATAGAGTCATCTCACCAAAGGCAGAACAGATCCAGACCCTACCACAGAAATGACCATAACAAAGTCAATTATGTGGAAGATGATAGAGATGATGACGATTTTGAATCTCCTAAAAAAATTTATTATTGTTTTTCTGTTGATGTTTTAGGTATCCTGTGTGCAATGAGTAATCTTGGAGATAAAGCAAGGTGGCCTCGAAAGACTGACAAGCCGTCCGGCTGGAGGGATAAATTCAAGTGGTGTGCTTATCACGAGGATTTTGGACATCTTACCGAAGATTGCATCGCCTTGAGGAAAGAGATTAGTTACCTGTTGTCTAAGGGACATCTTAAAGAACTCCTTGGGAACCGCAAGACCAAGACGGAGAACAAAGAGCCCATTGCAACCAGACCGCCATCTCCTCCACCGGTAACAAAGGTAGTTAATGTTATTAGTGGTGGTTCTGATATTTGTGGTACTTCTTATTCTGCAGCTAAGAGATTTGCCAAGCAAGCTAAGGATGAGAAGCCCGAGAGATTCTCTAAGATTTCGCAGCTCACATCCCAAGATGTCATCTCCTTCGAAGAAAGCGATAGGGACAATGTTATGGATCCTCATCATGATGCCTTGGTCATTGCACTCCAGATCGCCAATTGCAAAGTCAGACGTATCCTAGTAGATGGAGGTAGTTCTGTAAACCTCATCATGCTAGATGCCTTGAAAGAAATGAAGATCCCTGAAGATAGCATTGTGAAACGAACCTCAGTGCTCGTGGGCTTCAGTGGAGAAACCAAAAGCACAGTGGGAGAGATTACACTTCCAGTTTATGTCGAAGGTATCAACTCCATGGAGAGATTCTGCGTGATAGATAGTGATACATGTTACAATGTAATTTTGGGAAGACCCTGGATCCATGGAATGAAGGCAGTACCATCCACCTATCACCAGTGTGTCAAGATGCCGACACCCTGGGGAGTTGTTAAGGTCTACAAGTGATCGCTAGCCGCCTAAAGAATGCTATATGACCTCCATGAAGGCGTCGACATCTCCCAAGATGGCATAGAAATTACAGATAAAGGCCCGTGAGGTTCTGGAGGCGAAGGAGCATGACGTAAAAGAGATATTCTTAGACCCCTCAAGCCCAGATCTCAAGGTGCTGATTGGTCAAGATGTTTCGGCAGAAATCGAAGTAGATCTTGTCAACCTCTTGAAAAGAAGGATTAAAAGCTTCGCCTGGAAGCATGAAGACATGACAGGCATCAGCAAAGACGTCATCACCCACAAACTCAACATTGATCCATCCTTCAGACCAATTCACCAAAAAAGATGGAAGTTCGCACAAGAAAGGAACCTAATCATTCAGGAAGAAGTAGACAGATTGCTCAAAGCCAAGATGATCAGATAAGTCGAATACCCAAGATGGTTAGCAAATGTGGTGGTGGTAGAGAAGAAGAACGGAAAGTGGAGAGTTTGTGTCGACTTTACAGACTTAAACAAAGCCTGTCCCAAAGATCCTTTCCCCTTGCCACACATTGATACTTTGGTCGATGCTACTTCCGGACATGAAGTGTTGACTTTCTTGGATGCATCTTCAGGATTCCAGCAAATCCAGATGGAGCCATCCGACCAAGAGGACACCGCCTTTATTACTCCCACAGGTATTTATTGTTATATTGCAATGCCTTTTGAACTAAGAAATGCAGGTGCTACATACCAGAGGCTGGTCAATATGATGTTCAAAGAGCAGATTGGGGACACCATGGAAGTATACATAGACGATATGGTGATAAATTCAAAGAAAGATGAAGATCATGTTCGGGATCTTACTCACGCATTTGACATCCTGGACAAATTCAACATGAAGTTAAATCCAGCAAAGTGCAATTTTGGCATGAAGTCCAAAAAATTCTTGGGCTACATGGTGACGCAAAGAGGAATAGAGGCAAGCCCGGAGCAAATAAAAGCTATCATCAATATAACATCACCTAAATCCATCAAAGATGTTCAAAGATTGACGGGGAAAGTGGCAGCATTGAATCGATTCATCTCAAAATCCTCAGACAGATGCAAGCCATTCTATGATATCTTAAAGAAAAATTCTAGATTTGAGTGGACTGAAAAGCATGAACAAGCCTTCCAAGATTTAAAGTTGTACCTGTCAACACCTCCCCTACTCTCGAAGCCTCAAGAAGGTGATCCATTATGCATTTACTTAGCTGTCTCCGAAACTGCAGTCAGCGCCGTCCTGGTCCGTGAGCAAGATGGCATCCAGCAACCGATATATTATGTAAGTAAAACACTGCTCGATGCGGAAACCAGGTATTCACACCTTGAAAAATTAATCTTAGCTTTAATTTCTGATTCAATTAAGTTAAGGCATTATTTTGAAACGCATATTGGCTGTCAACTCTGGAGGGAGCAAGGATTCCCCGAAGCTGAAATGCCATTCACCTCAAGTCCTATTTTATGTAAGTTTCCGTAATTACATCTCAATGCAAATAAAACCAAGGTACGATCTTTACCGTTCTATTTTCAATAAAAGTACTTGTTTCCGTTTTGTTTATTTTTTGAATGATTACTGACTTAAGCATCGGAGGGGCGTTAGCTAAGCTAACGCCCACTCCTAACATGTTTCTGTTTTGCAAGAAAACAAGAAGCATATGGATAAAATCCTTGACAAATTGAGATGTTAACATCCTTCCAAGAAGTTAACATCTTGAATCAGTCTTCAATTCGTTCCCATCCTCGTGAAAACAACTGTTTTGAGACTGGCCATCTCACTTCCGTTAAAGGTACTTAATCCCTTCAAAGGTTTAAAGAAATTACTTTCTTTCGTCTCATTGAGGTTTAAACACCTCGCCTGGAGCGCACGATGTCAACCTTGATTGAGGTGTGTGGTGGGCCCGTACATTTAATATGTACGAATTACCCATCTCCACTCAATCAATGAGTTTTGACCCTAAGAGTTTATCAATATGGTTGTGGCATATTCATGCCACCAAAGAACAAACGGTTATTGACATTCACATGTCAATCAAAGTCATTGCAAAGGATTTATAAATCCACTTGCAAGTTGTCACTATCTACGAAAAGGTTAGCATGCCAACCTCCTATTTTCATTTTCCAAAAAAGATGCTTGAGCAAAAGTTTTCATCAAAATCCAAGCAAAAGTTTTTTACCCTACGAAAAGCATAAAAGTGTTGGACCAACCCAACACTTGAAAAGCAAATTGTCTTGGCCCTTATGGACCGATTACAAACCAAAATATTTAACATTGTCCTTGGGATGCAGCCCATTTTCAAACCAAAGTTTTTAAAACCAAAAGTTTTCAAACCAAAGAACCATTTTTCTTTTTCCTTCACGGGGTGGCTACTGCCCTAGATGTTGTCGCTACTCCTTCCTCTAGGATATTATCATCCTTAGCAGCTGAGGATCCTTCTCATGCTTCCTTTCCCTTACCATCCAAGGCCTTCAAGAGTGAGTGTTGCTGCTCAACATCCCACTCTGATTGATTCTTGCATCAACACCCTGCAAAAGACAAGTTTCATGATCAAAATCTAAGATGCATTGTATATAATTCCTTTGAAATCCTGTTTTTTCAAAAAACAAAAACTTACCACTGCTGCTCTAGCAAGTGCCTCTTCTACATCTGCCAAACCTGTTTCATCAATATTTATCACTTCCTTAGAACTACCCTTCCTTTTCTTAACACTGGCTCCCATAGATGGTGCCTCCATCTCTTTTTTAGGCACCGTCAACTGTTGGCTAGCTTGGATTTGCCCAACAAAATCCTGAAGGTCTTTTAAGGAAAAAAACAGGCGTGGACTTCGAAACTGTCAAAAACAGAAAACATGCTATCAGATGAAAGCAAAATCAAAATACAGAAAGGCAAATTTTTGGGATCTTACCAGTGGACATCTCAGTAGATGGTGGTATCCCCTGTTCTTCAGAAATGGCTATGGCTTCAAGTGGCTTGAAGGATCGATCCTCCTTTGAAAACTCCAATAATCTCTTCACTTTATCAATGGTCTCGGCAGAAGGTGGGAAGAGCTTCGCCCAATCAATGGCTGCAAAAACAAACAAAGAAATTACAACAAGTAAGTGTGGGAAATAAAGAAAAATTGAAGTTTAAAAGAGGGATACCTTCCCTGTTCCATCCTGTTGCCAAGAAATCTCCTTCCTCCAAGGAATCCTTCTCAACAAAGAAGTATTTTGACTTCCAACCCCTATCATTCACTGTTACTCTCAAAAACAGAGGTTTCATGCCAGGCCTAGTTTTTAGAAGATATCTCGTAGAGCCAAAGGTTTGGAGCTCATATACGAAAGTTAACTCTCTCAAACCTATGTCTAGCCCAAATTCACGGTTCACCCGCAGGACACAAGAGAAAATCCTCCAAACCATGGGCATTAGTTGGACGAAAGCCAAGTTTGTTTTTCTAAAAAACTCAGTTATCAATGCAGGGAAAGGATACGAAAAACCTAGGGCAAAGGGATATTCATAGAAACAGACCCATTGAGGAGACACGAAATCAGCCCTAAGAAACACATCAAAAGACCTAAAGATGGTGGAATCCGGAAAGCATCGTCGATCCTTGACGGATTCGATGAGCTCATTGTTGAAAATACAGACTTCTTCGTCAGGTTTCGCCAACAAGCCCTCGCAAGAGAAACCCCCATCCTCGTTCAAACTCAGAGGGTCTCTTGCAGCCTTGTGTGAGTACCCCAATCCGAACTCATGTTTTGGATCCACTTTAATTGATTTTTGGGCTTATATAATTGCTAAAATGCAATATTAAGTCCAAATATCCCACAAGACATCCAACCCATTGGGCCTGCCAGGCATTCGGCCCAATATGCCAAAAAGGTGTACGTTGTTGTCCGACATGGGAAGACACTAAGGAGGTTTAACTGCCCCTGTCGGACGACAAAGGCCTTCCCATCAGCCTGCCTATAAATACAAGGCATGGCTGATCATTTTGAAGAGGGGACTTGAAGAGAGGATTTGGGGAGGATCAGTATAATAGAGGGAAACTCTGGCCAAAAAGAGTCTCTCTCTCTCTCTCACACACACACACTCACCTCCCTCCTCACACACACACACACTTCAAGGTCAAGATCCAAAGAAACTTCCTTTGTTGGTGTGTAGAAGGGGTGGACACCGTACTACTGGTGATCTCACCTTCTGGACTACAATAGGTAGCCACTAAACCCTTCTCCCTCTTTAAATAGCCTTTTAATACATTCATACTACCTTGCATGCATATTTGCTTTAATATTATGTAAAAATCGGGATTTTTGCATGATAAAGGTGGTGGAGAAGTGAATCTTCAATATTCACTTCTCCCCACCTCAGATCTGGACATTTGGTCACATTAGGAGCAATAAAGTTTGAATCTTTATGCATTTGCATCGAGTTAGGAGGTGATGGCTACTTCAAAGTGGCCAAAAATATGTGATTCATCACATTTGGCCACTAAAGCCATGTGATCCTCCCATAATACTCATATTATATTGTCATATTATCAAGCATAGCTCATGAAGTTGCTTGGTTTGCTTTGGAACAAAAGGGGAAATCAAACGATCAAGGGCACATAAATGGCCTACCCTTGTCGGACGACACAGGACTCTCAAGAGATCCTGTGTCATACGACATGGGGATCCCAGAAGGCTGCAAAGCTGTTCTTGGACTTCAGATCTGTCGTGATTGATCCCCCTTTGTAACTTGAAGCTTGCCTAAGCAACTGTGGCTCATAAGCCACTATTCGGGTGCCTAAGATCTGCTTGGGTGCGATTTATTGGAGGCGGTTTGCCATATGACATGAATAACTTCGGATGTTCTATGTCATATGACATCCGTATCATTCAAAGTCTATTGTGACTTTGCCCACTCCCGTCAATCCCAAACTGAACTTAGACCTTCAAATAATGTCTTTAATGAGTCAAATAAATGTCATTGCAGTTCCAGAATAGTTTGGTCATTGTAAAAGACAATCTGACCATGAGGCATCATGTCGTGCGACACCCTCTTTCTGAGAGGTCCTGTGTCGGACGACATCGGAGCTCTCTGGGCAGATTGTCTTACCTTTTGCCTTGTTATGACAATCATAATAATATGTAAAGGGTGTGGCCCCCTGTCATGGCTCACAAGTTGTATCCAGCTTATACATTATCAATGAAAAATGCCAAATTTGCATGCCTTGCTCATCGACACATATTGCACACACACTTTGAATGTCCAAAATTGTCCAATGTTGATTGAAAGTCTCGAAATAGGCGTGTTGGGTGAACTATCTAATTCTTCCCAAACACGTAACCAGACTCCCGAACCCAAAATACTCTTAAAAATAGGTTTTTCAATGTTTTCCTTTAAAAACGGCGTGGCGACTCCCAAAACCGAAGTTTTCAAAAACTTATCATATCATTACAACACAAAAACTCTTTTTAAAAAGGAAAAATGATATTTGATAAATTTCTTTCGGGCGAGCGTTCATTCAGTGGCGACTCCGCTGGGGATAAGCATTGAAAAACTTTTGTTTTTTTAAAAAAAAAGAAAAAAAATGAAGACGATATTTGGTATATAGGTGGAAACCACTGACCTTCCTGTATCGCTCCCTAACCCGGGGCTTGGGATAAATGGTGGTCTAACAATCCCACGTACCAGTATCATTCTTCTATTTTCTAAAAAAAGAGAAAAGTTTTTCTTAAGAGGGTCTAACTTTCTTTAAATCAACTTGGACAATTTCGACATTCTCCTTGTGTGTGCATGTGTGTCATTTTGTGTGCTCATGTGAGCCTTGCCATACTCTTTGGTACGTGGCATTCTTGGGAGCCGGGGCTTTCCCCTTGCAATTTGCTCTTCCCGTTGATCAGAACAGGGCAAGATGACGCTGGACTATAGCTACTGGTAAATTCTGACATTTGGGGCAGTCCCCTTTTGTCATGCTTTGACTCATTCTCTTGTTTTTCCTTTGCATATTGCATAAAAAAAAATCTTTTACAAAAAAGCAAAAAAGTTATTTTTCCTAGAAAATACCTTCACACTACTCGCACGCTACCCGCACATAGAGTTAGAACCCGGGAGTGTACGGACGGCATCGCGGAAAGTAACGTGTTTCGCTAACGCTTGAGCGCCTAAAGTCCTCCTAGCCTGTGAGTCAGCCAACACTTGTCTGTGACACACTTTCTACCCTGACCGGTTGGTTTTTGGCCAATGCTTTTCAAAACATTTTCAAACTCGGTTTTCAAAATTTTCTCACAAAGTCCGAGTCATGCATCGTCTCCAAAAATCTTGGCATACTTTCCCTCTTCGTGTCGGAATTACGACATAATTCAAGCGTAAGTACACGTTAAGATCTCTACATATCTCGACGTAGGTACATATCGATTTCTCGACTTGGCTTCGTGAGAAGTCATGACGTGTTCTCGGCATGTGTCAACACGGGACCATGTCGAATTCTTAACGCATAGTAACGAGAGTAATGCCGAAATTTCGCCGCTAAGCGACGAGAGGCCATGCCAGATTTCCAACTCGAAAAGAGGAGAGGTCATGCCCAATTCTTCCAGGGTTTTACCTGCAAATTGCGGTCTCGTACATTCAAACGTACGTCCGACCCTCTCTCCTCCCGAGTTTAGACGTTGACTTGGACTTGGTTTTGAAAACCCCGAGTTTGATTTGTTTTGGCTCGTATGCCCATAGGTTCATTCTCCCTTTCGATTGGTGGGTTCCACGTGCCCTATAGGACCTCTGTCGGGATTGTCCGTCCCGGAGGTGCAATACAGGTGGAATACAGGGGGTCTATAGACGTAGTGATGGAACCCACTGATCCAGGAGTAGCGTAGAATGCGAAAAAGAAGGTTTCCCCCTTTTCCAACCATTCCTAGGATCAATAAAAATCATTTTTATAAAAAACAAAAAAATATATAAAAATATAAAAAAACAAAAAAAGAGAGCATATGCATGAGTCTGTCCTAAGCCTGTCCTCTCCCCTACCTAAAACCGTTCTCTCCCCCTTTCAGCGAGCAAGTATTGGGTCAGGGTTTCGGGCGGTCGGTTAATCAGTTTCTCTCCACTCAGGGGTTCATTTCCAGCAGTCTCAGAAATGGCAGATTCGCAAGTCTCAGCGGGTTTGGGTCCGAATGCGGGTGTTGATCCAGCTCTGAATCAAAATGTCAGCCAAGGTGTAGGGCCAGATCGAGGTCAGAATGCGGGACAGGATGTCAAAAATTCTAAGTTTGGATTCCCTCTCAGCTCTAAAAGCAGTGAACAAACCAATCCTCCCTGGTCTCGCTTTAGCCGTTTCTTGCAAGAATATGAAGATCGCTATTTCTCAGAAGAAAAGGAAGCCGATACTGCGGAACTGGGGTTATTCAGATCAAATCACGAGAAAGTCATTTATACAAGATGGCTAGAACAATCAAAAAGAATCGAGCAAGAGAGCTTCAGACGAGCATCTGTGTTGAGACTCATTAGTAAGGAGGTCGAAGCCCACCTTGAATCAATACATCTCTGTAAACTGGCTCTCGGATGGACCAGATACAACCCTGAAGACAGTAAGGGCGAAGAATCGGAGGAGGAAGATTGTTTCTATATTCTACCCGGAGTCAAGTACATACCTCCCCCTCTCACTCTTCCCCCGCAATTTTTGGGAGGAGAAGCTGATTTGCAATCACCTCTTCCAGCCTTGGGGGCCTACGACAATCTCTGTTGTTGCACCTGCCCATCCTCCCCTTTCGAATATGATCGGCGCTCTATTTTGACTGAAGTTCAAGAAATGTGGGATGACAGTTCCGATGATAGCAATGAAGATGATGACAACGAGAGTGAAGAATCAATTGAAGCCCTAAGCTCAGAATCCACTCAGAACGATAGTGCCAGGAGCGACCTCATGGATGCAAGGCATAATGGTTGGTTATCGGCCAGCGACGACGAAGGGTCACCGATAAACGAGATGACAATGGAAATCGACCCCTATGAGGAATGTTTCTCAAAATGTGACTGTGGCCAATGCCCGAACACCTCGGAGGACGAGCAGCAGCCTAACCCAGCTAAAGATGAATATGAGTCCGAGATATTGGAACACAATGTCCCCTACGGAAAGTTAGTCGGTGAATGGAAGCAGTTCATTGAAGCCTTAGTTGAAAAGGCAGGTTTCCAGCCTCCAGCAGATGACGAATTCGTTAACGTCATTGGATCCCTCTCTACTTCTCCTACAATGGACGGCATCAAGGCTGTAAGAGTCACTGCCGAACCCCTTGGGCACACTGAATGCCTGGAATCGCTCAAAAGGGTTATGGATTTGGAAGCTACTCCCGTTGCCTTTATACCTATGGACCCGCACGACGCCTTCCTAATTGCCCCAATACCCGGGAATGGACCCCGAGTACTTCTCATTTGGACTCAGGTAGCCCGCGCCACGACATCAGACCAAGAGAGCGGACATTGTCAATCTTTCACTTGCGGTTGCTCAGTCTGCAAGAATGAGAGAAGAATGGTGTACGAAGAAATGGAAATCGACAGTCATAGAAGTCTCAGAAGACGACTATATGACCGAAGACATGAAAGCCATGGATTTTGCTGGGGTTGAGTACGTGGACGTCATGGAGTTTAATATCGCTTATCGTGCTTTGGGAAAGGGATTTTCAAAAGTCCAATCCAAACAGATGGTTGAGGATCTATTAGAAAAAGGAAGATTAACTCCTGTCCTCCCCGATGAAAGGGTAACTATTGTCAGATCAAGCCCACCCAGTAGCGAAACAACAATTCTCGTCAGAATTACCAAAGGGGAAGTCACTTTCCCCGAGTGCATCTCAGCTTTAAGGAAGGTCTTAGATACCGGTGCGATGTCTGATACACCTCCTACACAAAATGCCGCAATCATCTCAAGCACTGAGTGTTACAGGAAGAATCCAAGAATGCTGCATGATACCGGGAATGAAAAGGAAAAATTGCCGAGCCCTGGAAGTAGTAGCTCTCGCTGCATAATAGCTTTTACGGACTTTGACCTCCCTCAGTTTGGAGCTGATCATAACAAGCCTCTCTTCATCACGGTCAAGTTAAGTGAACACAGTCTGCCTCGAGTTTTAATTGACAACGGGTCTGGGATGAACATTCTCCCGGCAAAAATCATGGACCTACTCGGCATCAAGTCTACAGATTTGAAACCTTCCTCCCTCACGGTTAAAGCCTACGATTCAACGTCCCATCCAATACTTGGGATTGCTACTTTAGACATATGGTTCGGTAAGAAGACGATACCCGTGGAATTCCGGGTCCTTGATGTCCCAACAACCTTTAACGCTCTGTTAGGAAGGCCATGGCTGCATCAAATCAATGGGATCGCCTCAACTCTGCACCAGTGTGTCAAGTTTGTTCAAGATGGAGAGATAATCACCATTCGTGAGGACAGTGTTATCACCGAGCTCGATATGGGTGAAGATGTTGCAGCTTTGTTCGAAGAAGCGCATTTATCGAAATAGCCGGGCCGATCCACCGATGGAAGCACCGTTGATTGATTTGTGTGAAGAAACACCGCCAATGACAGTGGGCCGTTACCAAAGGTCCCTTCAAAGATGGTTTACCTTCTCGACCGGGATGATTATGTACCCGTAATGCATCTTCCGATTGGGAAAGATTACGTATCGTTGATCGAGTTTGACGGGGACAAAGAAATTGATCCACGCACCTTCGTCGCACCTCGTAGATGCCGCTCCGAATTGGGCTTCCTTCAAGGGACCGATCGCGCCCGGGAGATTATGATGAAAAAGCTCTGGGCCGACCCTCGTCCCGGTGTGTCCGAGTCTAAGTCCGCCCCCGTAATCCCGAGCCGCCCTCGTAGTCTTTTGTTATCGAGTTTGAGTCTCTAGATAGGTTCGATACTCTCACTGATGATAATCACCGTGTCTTTAACTCTGTCTTCCCTTTTGCATTGAATGAAATGGTTGACCTTTCTGCGTATCCCTTAATTGCCACCTTAACAAATAATAAGTTAACTAAGACAAATCTTAATGACTTAAAAGTGGTTAATAATGATTCATTTGAAGAGGACACAGACTTTTTAGATGAAAACTTTTTAAAAGATAATATAAAGCAGTGTTTTTGACCGAGACGACAATCGGGCCCAAGCCGCCGATGAGGTATTAACTACGGTGAATTTGGGAACTACCGAAGAGCCCAAAGAGACACAGATTGGCGCTTTCTTCACCGGGAAAGAACGGGAAGCCCTCATTGATTTGCTCAAAGGAATATGTGGACGTATTTGCTCGGTCCTACAAAGACATGCCCGGCCGGGATACTTCAACCGTTGAGCACCGAATCCCCCGACCCGTAAGCCGTGCCGCCAAGCGTAAACTTCACGGATCAAGCCAGAATGGTCCCTCCAAGTCAAAGAAGAAATAGAGAAGCTGCTCAGAGTGGGTTTCATTAGAGTGGTCGAATACCCCAAGTGGTTGGCCAACATAGTAACGGTTACCAAGTCGAATGGCAAAGTCAAGGTTTGTGTGGACTTCAGAGACCTAAACAAAGCTAGCCCGAAGAACGACTTTCCCTTGCCCAATATCGATCTATTGGTAGACACCACCGCTAGCTACGAAGTCAAATCATTCGTGGATGGTTTTGCGGGTTACAATCAGATTAATGTTGCCGAAGAAGATCAGGAAAAGACTGCCTTCACTGTACTGGGGAACCTTCGTTACACCTGCTATGCCCTTCGGTCTGAAGAACGCCGGTGCCACTTACCAGCGAGCAGTCACTGCACTTTTCCATGACATGATCCACAAGGAGATCGAGGTCTATGTTGATGACATGATTATTCATTCCAAAGGATCAGACGGTCAACACTTGATCGACCTGAGGAAGTTCTTCAACCGGCTGCGGGAGCATGAAATGAGGTTGAACCCAGCAAAGTGCACTTTCGGCGTAGTCCGGGGAAAGGTTCAGGGATACATGGTCACAAAGCGGGGAATTGAAGCCGATCCAAGAAAGATCAAGGCCATCATGGAGATGAAGCCACCGACAACAGTCACAGAGGTGAAGGCTTTCATGGGCCGTCTCCAATATATCGCCCGATTCATCCACCGCCTAACCTCTATCTCGTGAGCCGATTTTCAAGCCGCTCGTAAAGAATCGTGGAGGTTGAGTGGAACGAACAAAGGTCAAACCGCCTTCGAGACAATCAAGACCTACTTGGTCCATCCCCCAATCCTGTGTCCTCCACATAAGGACAAGCCCTTATTGCTATATTTGACAAGCATAGATACCATTGCTGAGCCATGCTCGCACAAGAAAAGCCAGATTCAAAAGTGGAAAATGCCATATACTTCGTCACCAAGCTTCAGTGGCAAGAATTGAACTACTCACCTTGAGAAAACCCGTGCAGCCTTTGGTATGGGTGGTCGCAAATTGAGACACTACCTCTTGGCGCATACAAAGGCACTCCGGTGTCAAAGATGGATCCCATCAAGTGCCTGTTCGAAAGTCTTCTCTCGTCATCAAGGCTTGCGAAATGGTCATTCTTCCTAGCCGAGTTTGATATCAAGTTCGTAACCCGCAAGGCAATCAAAGGCCAAGCTCGTCGATCATTTGGCAGATTTCCCAAGCTCTAAGCGCCCGAGTTCGAACCCCAATTTCCTGACGATGGAATTTTCATGATAGAGGGTACGGACCGGCTGCGCTTGTTCTTTGACGGTGCCGCCAACAAAAGGGGCAATGGTATCGGCATGGTGTTGGTTGATCCAAAGGATGTGCACACCCCCATCGCTATCAAGTTGAATTTCCTGGCTACCAACAACGCCGCGGAATACGAAGCTTGTATAGCTGGCCTCGAGGCAGCCTTAGAACGAAACGTCGAAAAGCTGGAGGTGTACGGAGACTCTCAGCTGATCATCAATCAGGTATCCAATAAATGGAGAACCGTGGACCAGTACTTGCAAATGTACTATGCTTACATGGAAGACCTGATCGACCAATTCAAGCAGGTCACTTTCCACTACCTACCCCGGGACAAGAACAGGTTCGCGGATGCCCTGGCCACTTTGGCCTCTTTGGTGGAAATTCCAGAGGGAAAATCGGTAAAACCATTCAGGGTTGGGAGGCGCGAGAACCCCGCCTACTGTTGTCAGATCGAATTAGAAAAGGTCGATGACTTGTGGTACAGCCAGATCTTTCAGTACCTTAAGCATGGCGAAGCCTCGTTCCGGACGGAAGAGGATGGTAGACTAAAAGAAGGTCTCCGTGCCAAAAGTTTACAAGCTTTGAAAAGGTTGTCTGCACAGTACGTTATTCTGGGAGACGACCTATGGAAGAAAAGGCACCGAGGCCCACTTCTACTTTGCATCAGCAAGTCTAAAGCCAGAAAGGTCATGGAAGAAGTCTATGGTAGCGCATGTGGACCACATATGAACGCCCGAGCCTTGATGTTCAAAGATACCTCGTGATGGGTTATTATTGGATATCCATGGAAACTGACTGCATTCAGTTTGTGCGAACCTGCGATAAGTGTCAGCGGTTCTCCAATCTCAACCATATACCTCCCCATGATCTCTACTGCATGAGCACTCCTTCTCCATTCGCAACTTGGGGGATCGACGTTATTGGGAAGATAACTCCTGCCGGCAGCAACGGGCACGAGTTCGTGTTGGTCGCTGTAGATTACTTCACCAAGTGGGTTGAAGCAGCGTCCTACAAAGTCCTCAACTCCAAAAAGGTGGTCCGTTTCATAAAAGAAAACATTTTGTGCCGATATGGAGTCCCAAATGAGATTATCTCAGACAACGGGTCACATTTCGAGGGATACACCGACAAAATGCTCGCGGAATTCAGAATCAAGCGACACAAGTCCTCCCCTTATCGCCCTCAGACCAATGGTGCTGTCGAGGCCGCAAACAAGAATCTAGAAAGGATCATCCGGAAAATGGCTGAAAGGAATCGGGATTGGCCTGAGAAGCTTCACTTAGCACTTTGGGGCTACCGTACTTTAGTAAGAACGGCCACCCAGGAAACCCCGTTCGCTTTGACATATGGGATGGATGCCGTTTTACCCATCGAATTAGAAATACCCTCTCTTCGGGTCCTGCTTGAAAATGAAGTCAACGAGATAGAATGGCTTCAGAGTCGACATGACGAGTTAGCTCTCCTGGACGAGCGAAGGCTTAAGGCAATGGAGCACATCCGGGCTTATCAGAAGCGCATGGCTAAGGCCTTTGACAAGAAGGTACATCCCCGCGACATAAAAGTGGGTGATTTGCTCCTAAAAGAAAAGCCCCCGAATCAATTCAATCCTTTGGGAAAGTGGGCTCCAATCTGGGTAGGCCCATATCTGGTAAAAGAGATCTTCTCTGGCGGAGCAATGAAGTTGACAGATTTGGATGGTAATCCCTTCATGCACCCGGTGAACGGCGACAAACTGCGCCGCTATTACGTCTGAATTGAGTCTCCTCTATAAAAAAAAAAAAAAAAAAAAAAAAACAAAAGCGCGAAAATAATGTACCCAGACGAGACTGAAAACCTCTCAAAAGGCAGACCGTGCAAAACAAAGGGCGCGCTCGGTGCTAAAAGAATATACCCAACTAGGCTGAAAACCCTAAAAACGGGCGGTCTAGGTAAAAAACAGGGTTGCACCATTTGTCCCCCTTCTATCTATCCCTTTCTTAAACACAAAGTTAATTGGGTCGAACTACGGAGACCTGAGCCCCTTGGTCCATTTTGTAAAAGGGGAACGTAGGCAGTCATTCGCGGTTCGGTCTAAAAATCATAAAAATCGCCAAATCCTGTCAACAGTTGTATTTGTGATTACCAAAATGTGTCTTGATTAAGTTCTGAAGTAATTTCAACTTTCATCACATTAATACATTCATTGATGAGTTCAAGCACGGTGTACTCTCGACTCATTAACATTAGCAAAAATAATATCTTTTAAAGGTACATCTAAATTGTCTGTGTCGGCAAATAAGGGATACCAGGATAGGTCACCTAATCCTAGTCGCTCGTTCCCACTCCCGAACTAGCACCCTTCTTCTTCCTCTTCCTCGGTCCTCGGGAGGTCTTTGGCTTAGCTATCCCAAACATTTCTGTCTCCCGTCGCCCCGGCTCGGGAATAATACGAGTCGGTGAGTCAACCAATCCGGCAGCTCTCGCCGCCGCCTGGGCAGCTCTCTCCTCTCTCAGAGCTGTCCTCCGAGCCATAACTTCAGGGTCATCCCTCATCTTGGCTCTCCTCTCTACGAGTCTCTCAAAATCCGCTGCCGGATCATCGGTCACGTTGTCGGGGTCAGCCTGTGCCTCAGCATCGCGTAACTTTAGGCTAGATTGGTCTCCTCCTCGGATCCCTCTACAATATGCCTCAATGATGTGCTGAACTGGTCCCATCTGCTCCCCGTACCAAATAAGATACATGGTGGACAGATATGTGATTCCCCAGGTCTTTCGTATCAGTGTATGAGTGGGAAAAGCTGCTCCTGAAAAGGCCCTGGCAAAGAACCTGAGGGTCTAGACATCAGTCATGTCAAGAAGAACGGTGTCCCAGACCATCTGCTCTCTGAACCCATCAACAGCCTGCTGTAGGTATCCATACTGCCTCTGGACAAGCAAGGGAATGCTAAATGATGAGAAGCGCAATCCCGGCAGCCTCACTACAACAGAGTCATCCTGCCTGCCGTTCATGGTCTCAAGCCTCCATCCGGGAACCCAGTATTGGATGTCAGTGGTAGTATACCTGGCCAATCGCCTCTGCCAGCTCTCTTGTGAAGCCTCGGAAACCACTTGCCTCTGCTGCGTAACCCAAGGTGCTACAGTCTGCCCTATAGGTAATGGGAAGATGAGTCTCAATCGCTCAAAGCGCCACAATGACAAGAGACTGGGGTTGCCACATCCCATGTGCAATGACCCTCTAGCCAGTCGGTCCATCCCATGATAAGTCTCCGCCAGCAAAAGGGGAACTACATCTCTCTCTCCCTGCCCGGGTCGAATATCAGCCAGTATGGTGCCTCGAGAACCCCGCATCTGTCTAACGACTCCCAGCAGTAAACCAGAGCATACCCCGTCGTACTCACAAAAGCAGTACAGGGAGATCATGATCAGCATAAAAATGTCCATGGCTGTGGATGGGTCAAACAGCTCCGGGTGCGATACAGCCAATCGGGCTATCTGGGCCAGGTCAACAAAGGACAGGTCAAGAATCAGATCAGTCACCTGCTCGGTGTGAAATCCCAAGAAATCGGCCAACTGCTCAGTCAAAGGTCGTGGATCGCGGGGAAAGACCGCATCTCTAAGCTCAGCTCCCCCAGTCAGTGCCCGGAACTCCTCAATGGTGGGTGTGAGATCATTATACGAGAGGGTAAAGACATGCCTCTCGCAATCCCAGTACCTGGATGCAGCCCGGAGAAGGTTCCAATCAACCGCCCACTCCTTTAATGCCCAGATGCATCTCAACCCATATCGTTGGTCGATAACCCTCCTGTTGTTGCTACGATGATGGTGGGTCAAATTTACGAGATCGGAATGGAATTGACGCTCTTTGGTCTTAGATCTGTCATCATAATGTTCCAAAGATCGAATCTTGGGGCTAATTTTGAGGTGGAAGGCAAGTTTAAAGCCTGTTGTAACTGCTGGAATGAGTGGTTTACGAATCTGCCTTTTATAAAGTGTTGGGGCTTGCTGACCAAGAAACCTGTCTCCCAGACTCTCCCTGTCACACGACATGGAGGTTCCATGAAGTCCTGTGTCGGACGACCTGGAGAGTGTCATCAGGATCACCAGCAGCTGCAACTGCAGCAACCCCAAGCAACCCAATGCTTGCTCAAAAACCTACCCAAACCTGTCCAATGCATCATAAAATCATACATAAACACTCCCCCTCGCTCATCAAGCCCACGGGAGAGGATTCGGCACATCCGACACACCCACAGACGCATAAATGTCACCCAATGCGTGCAAAAATTGCAAAAAACACCCAATCACACCAAAAGCCACCATTTCGTGCCTTTCTTGGGACGAACTCGTGCATCTAAGCTCACAAATATACAAATAAACAAATATTTCAGTTGTCAAAGTACGAAAACCAATAAAATATTTGTTTTTACAGTTCAAAAGAACAAAAACAGTACATGCATTTCTTCTCTCTCCTAAAAGAGTCAAAGCATGGCAAAAGGGGACCGTCATGATCACTCCGACTCGGAGTCGTCGCCGGAATCATCCTCCTCACCCTCCTCAGAGCTGCCTTCATCCTGGACGCTGCCCACCTCCTCCTTGAAGCCGCTCTGCTCCTGGCCGTCGCCGCCACCCTCCAGCACCTCATGGATCTTGCCGTCTGAATCATCATCCTCACACTGCGCCCAAGGCTGGGGCTCGGCATAATACCCATGCCACTCAGGCACGGTAGAGTAAGGGGGCTGGTAGGGATCATCCTCGCCATCATCACCATCAGGCTGGGGTTGCTGACTAGATCCGCCCGCCTGAGAGCCAGAAGGAGCCAAAGTCGGCCTCGGCCTCTTCTTTAGAGGCACAACGTCACCAGGCTGGGAGCTGCACCTCCCCTTCCAATGCTCCGCCCTCCTCTGAAACTAGCGTAGCATCTTCACAGCACCGGTGAGCACCTTCACCACCGCCCTGAACGTCTTGGCTGGAACCTGTTCAATGTAAACAGAAAAGGCAGTCAGAAGCAATCAATGCAGACAGTAAAGCAGTTAAAAGCTTGAACGAATCAGAAAAAGAAAAGATTGCTCACAGAAGTGGTCCCGCGGGGCAGCCGCAGATGTGGATGAGTCTCAGACATGTCAAAAGAGGAGCGGCGAATACTACCCCCAGCCTCATACTCAAAAAAGCGGGGAGGTGCCGGTATCTGCATCCCCGCTGCCCTCCTGGCAGCCATAACCTGAGGAGTCACCAATCGGGTGAAGACGAACTGGGCATAGTCCCCACCATCAGAAAGCTCAGCAGCATCAATGCCGGTCCGCAGCCGCTCCAAGTCAGGCAGGGTCTGAATATGCCATATCCCCGCAGGAGGATCATGAGGGACACGAGCGGCAGCGCCATAACCATGCTGCCTGCAAACTCTCTCCCCCAAATACAGGGCATCTCCCTCCAGGCCAATCAATAGCCTCCTCGTCCTGGTCACCAGGGCAGCAGCACCAACTACATCCTCACCATACCTACCGTGCCAAGGGAACAACCTCAAACCGGCAGGGGTACCCCTCAAAGCAATCATCGTGTCATGGTAGCAAGCCGTCTTACGGGGCTTCGCCCCGTCCACCTTCCGGCTCTCCCTCGCTCCAAAAGTCCAACGGCGAATAGCAGGGAATAAATCTGCCGCAATCCTCTTAGGCACAGTCCAGGCATAACAGCCAAACACCTCATAAGCCCACACCTGAAATCAAAAGACAGAAACTTTTAGTGTGCAGCAACAATAAAAGAATGATGACATAAAAGTCAATGCGGTGGTCAAGTTGCGAAAAGCAAAGGGCATACCTCCAGCACAGTCTGATAAAAATCCAAAGAGGTCACACTGCCTCTGCTCACCTCATCCAGGCCTCTATACACCTGGGCCAAACCAGCCTCTCCCCATGAGAAAGTGGACACCTGGCTCCAATCTCTAAGAGGCTCCAGCAAAAGGGTCAATGCCATCGTAGAGGCATTACAGAACAGGGTGTCAGACAATCCGGCCCAGACAAAGGCTCTCCCTAACTGCTCAGCCGTGACTGTAGCAGCATCCTCAGCAAAAAGACGGCACTGATGAGACAAAGCAGAATGCAGGTCCGCCAGCGGAACCCCATTGCCCTTCAGGCGAAGGGTCAGTCCAGTCAAAGCTCCAATGGCATCTGGACTCAGCACACCAGGATCCTCAGAGAAGATGGACCTGTCCGTAAACTGCAGACCGGTGATAGCAGTGAAGTCATAGGGAGTGATGGTCGACTCACCCCAGGATAGATGAAAAGTGTGGGTAGAATCCCACCAGAACTGTCTGAAAGCTCGCACCAGCTCCACGCTCCTGGGCATGTCCCCGAAGTCTCCAACAGCAGTGAAGAATGGTCCAAGACCAGCAGCAAAGACTAGGCCCTTGGGACTACCCGGCAAGTCAGAAGAGCCAGGAAGAAGACCCCAGATGGTCGCAATCGCCTCAGGGGACCCCTTGGTCCGCAAAGTCTGCAGGTAAGCACAGCACAGGTATCAAAAACCATACTCATAACAATAGGTGCATTCATGTGCATTTTTTTCAAAAAAAAAAAAATCACCAAATTCCTTCTCTCGGACAAGACTTGTTGCACATTCCTTCTCGATTCGGCTCGCGGAGGCATTATCAAATTTTTGATTTAAATCAAAATTGGAGGAAGAATTTTTAAAATTTTCTCTCTTTCCCTCTCTGTGTTCTCGACGGCACAATGTCTTGTTATTGGATCCCTGTCTTACGACCTACTGTTTTAAATAAAACAGCCTGGGAACCTCCCCATGTCGGACGACATCCGTGGTCCCGAAGGGTAATTTTCCCCTTTTGCCCCTAATCAATTCTGTCAGCCTATCTTGGCTGCCCATCATCAAAATCCATCAATCCATTTGGGTTCAAAAGCCCACCTCTCTCGGTCATCAAAGATCCATGGCCTAGAATGGCCATAAACTACCCGGTTCGGAAAACCGTACAGTTTCCAACACAGAAAAATGGCCCGGAATGGCTTTAAACTACCCGGTCCGGAAAGACCGTACAGATTTCCCACACAGTAAAAATCATCGGGGTAACTCCCCACCAAAAACAGTCAAATTCGCGGGTGACTCCCAAAGAAAAAATTCAAATCATCGGGGTGACTCCCCACCAAAAACAGTCAAATTCGCGGGTGACTCCCAAAGAAAACAGTCGAATTCGCGGGTGACTCCCAAAGAAAAAAGTCAAATCTTCGGGGTGAATCCCCTTGGAACAGTCAATATCAGGGTACAAACGCCCATCTTCGGGGTGACTCCCCACCAAAAACAGTCAAATTCGCGGGTGACTCCCAAAGAAAAAAGTCAAATCTTCGGGGTGACTCCCCTTGGAACAGTCAACATCAGGGTACAAACGCCCATCTTCGGGGTGACTCCCCACCAAAAACAGTCAAATTTGCGGGTGACTCCTAAAGGAAAAAGTCAAATTCGCGGGTAACTCCCAAAGGAAAAAGTCAAATTCGCGGGTGACTCCCAAAGGAAAAAGTCAAATTCGCGGGTGACTCCCAAAGAAAACAGTCGAATTCGCGGGTGACTCCCAAAGAAAAAAGTCAAATCTTCGGGGTGACTCCCCTTGGAACAGTCAATATCAGGGTACAAACGCCCATCTTCGGGGTGACTCCCCACCAAAAACAGTCAAATTCGCGGGTGACTCCCAAAGAAAAACTGTCAAATCAGCGGGTGACTCCCAAAGGAAAAGTCAAATCATCGGGGTGACTCCCCACCAAAAACAGTCAAATTCGCGGGTGACTCCCAAAGGAAAAGCCCATCTTCAGGGTGACTCCCCTTGGAACAGTCAATATCGGGTACAAATGCCCATCTCTGGGGTGACTCCCCTTGGAATAGTCACTTTCGGGTACAAAAGCTCGTAGCCCTTCTTTTGGCACCCCATCTTCAACGAACTACGATTTGGCTTGATTCCCCCACGGGATACGTAGGAATCCTCCCCACAGAAGGTCCAGCCACTCAACCATCTTGGTCACCTCTTTTCCCCGCCGTTCGTGTTCGGCTCGGGATTCTCCTTGTGTCGATGACCCCACTTCCCGTGGAAGTGACGTCGCCGAGGGGCTCTGTGAGTACCCCGATCCGAACTCATGTTTTGGATCCACTTTAATTGATTTTTGGGCTTATATAATTGCTAAAATGCAATATTAAGTCCAAATATCCCACAAGACATCCAACCCATTGGGCCTGCCAGGCATTCAGCCCAATATGCCAAAAAGGTGTACGCTGTCGTCCGACATGGGAAGACACTAAGGCGGTTTAACTGACCCTGTCGGAAGACAAAGGCCTTCCCATCAGCCTGCCTATAAATACAAGGCATGGCTGATCATTTTGAGGAGGGGACTTGAAGAGAGGATTTGGGGAGGATCAGTATAATAGAGGGAAACTCTGCCCAAAAAGAGTCTCTCTCTCTCTCACACATACACACTCACCTCCCTCCTCACACACACACACACTTCAAGGTCAAGATCCAAAGAAACTTCCTTTGTTGGTGTGTAGAAGAGGTGGACACCATACTACTGGTGATCTCACCTTGTGGACTACAATAGGTAGCCACTAAACCCTTCTCCCTCTTTAAATAGCCTTTTAATACATTCATACTACCTTGCATGCATATTTTCTTTAATATTATGTAAAAATCGGGATTTTTGCATGATAAAGGTGGTGGAAAAGTGAATCTTCAATATTCACTTCTCCCCACCTCAGATCTGGACATTTGGTCACATTAGGATCAATAAAGTTTGAATCTTTATGCATTTGCATCGAGTTAGGAGGTGATGGCTACTTCAAAGTGGCCAAAATTATGTGATTCATCACATTTGGCCACTAAATCCATGTGATCCTCCCATAATACTCATATTATATTGTCATATTACTGTTTACAGTTCATGAAGTTTCTTGGTTTGCTTTGGAACAAAAGGGGAAATCAAACAGTCTGAAGGGCACAGAAATGGCCTACCCTTGTCGGATGACACAGGACTCTCAAGAGATCCTGTGTCATACAACATGGGGATCTCAGAAGGCTGCAAAGCTGTTCTTGGACTTCAGATCTGTCGTGATTGATCCCCCTTTGTAACTTGAAGCTTGCCTAAGCAACTGTGGCTCATAAGCCACTATTCGGGTGCCTAAAATATGCTTGGGTGCGATTTATTGGAGGCGCTTTGCCATATGACATGAATAACTTCGGATGTTCTATGTCATATGACATTCGTATCATTCAAAGTCTATCGTGACTTTGCCCACTCCCGTCAATCCCAAACTGAACTTAGACCTTCAAATAGTGTCTTTAATGAGTCAAATAAATGTCATTGCAGTTCCAGAATAGTTTGGTCATTGTAAAAGACAATCTGACCATGAGGCATCATGTCGTGCGACACCCTCTTTCTGAGAAGTCCTGTGTCGGATGACATCAGAGTTCTCTAGGCAGATTGTCTTACCTTCTGCCTTGTTATGACAATCATAATAATATGTAAAGGGTGTGGCCCCCTGTCATGGCTCACAAGTTGTATCCAACTTATACATTATCAATGAAAAATGCCAAATTTGCATGCCTTGCTCATCGACACATATTGCACACACACTTTGAATGTCCAAAATTGTCCAATGTTGATTGAAAGTCTCGAAAGAGGCGTGTTGGGTGAACTCTCTAGTTCTTCCCAAACACGTAACCAGACTCCCGAACCCAAAATACTCTTAAAAATAGGTTTTTCAATGTTTTCCTTTAAAAACGGCGTGGCGACTCCCAAAACCGAAGTTTTCAAAAACTTATCATATCATTACAACACAAAAACTCCTTTTAAAAAGGAAAAATGATATTTGATAAAAAAATTTCGGGCGAGCGTTCATTCACCTTGCCCTTTCTTGACTTAACCATATTTTCAAAAAAGGAAAAAGGGGAAAAGAGAGAGGGAAAGATTTTACCTTGGAGAAAATCACCGCCGTGAAGAAGATGGATGAAAACGTTGGAAAAGTGGAGAAGAAAGCGAAAGGGGCTCAGTTAAAAACCCTAGATCCTTGGTATTTACGCTAATTAAGTTGAATTAAACTCCTCAACTGCCACGTCTCAGTCAAGTTAATTAACTGCCCAAGCTTCTAGAAGGAGGTAGAAAAACCGTCCATTTAAATTCATTAAAAGACAGTTTTTTGGGACAATTGTTGTGGGTAAATTCAGGATCGCCACATCTTGAATAATTGCCAGCATGTCGTCATCTTCAAACCCGTGGACAAGGTAAAATTCACTTAGATAATTAAATCATTATTTAATTATTTTTGTTATATCTTTAATTACAGGTAAAAAGAACGTGGGAAAAACATATTTCGTGGACTCATTTCAACAGTTGAGAGACCAAGTCAAGATTGAGATAACAAAGTCGAGATTCTAGTAAATTTTGTTAGGGTTTATGTTATCTTCAGTTATTTTTCTTTATTTAAAGGCTTATGGCTGGAACACTAGGCACGCATTATTCACACACAGTTCACAAACACATTGTAATCCGCCATAGCTCCTACATTTGTAACTCATCAATATCAATACTACCGTTTGGGATGAAGGTGATCATAAACACCTTCCGAGGTTTTGTGCCGGCGAGATAGTTGTCTCAAGGGTTTTCCTCATTACATGATCGAGCTATCTTAATTTCATTGTTACACCGATTATATTCCATTGCACCTTCCTCATTTTTTTTTCGAATTATTTTACATTTGATTGTTTTTTACCAAAACAGTTATCTATCTCCCTGATTGACGTACTGTGATTCTCCTATGTATTGTTTTGTCGGGAGGGTCCATCCAGTTTTCTCTTCCTATTGTATCTTTTATACCTGTTCCTGGTTCTGTCCATTCCATTTTAGTTCTTTTTCATGCATTGTCCATGTTTTGATCCATGAACACTTTCTCTTGTTTATAAAAATCAACAATCATTGTTTTTCCTTGTTGTATATCTCCTACTAAAGGTAAATTATAAATTTCTTGTAATTTTTTATAACTGTCTTCATATGTCCATCTTAATTCTGTAATACATTCTATTATCATATCATCTACTTTTTCTTGGATGTTCAACTCAGTAAATTTCTTATTAATAATTTCTTCGAATGTTTTACTGGTTTCTTCAATTTTGAATCCTGTTGAAGGTTCTTCTTCTAAAAAGGGGGGGGGGTATTGAAATTACCCGGATTCGACTCGCGCGCGGGCCTCGGCGTCTCGCATTGTTGAAATTGCCCGGATCCGAGAGGCGCAGCGATTGCGCCCCGTCATCTGGCATTCCGTATTTTACGTTGGTCGGTGGAGGTGTCTCGCTGTGTTTTTGCTTTGTAGAGTCGCCACGCCATTTTGATTAAGCCCAAAACATTGAAAAAAGGCATCAGTTTAAAAATAAACTGTTTTTGTGTGATGAGATTCTTGAGTTCGGAGGTCAGGTTACTCCTCGGGAAGAGAATATTAGAATATTAGAGCTCACCCGAGTCGCCTCGTAAAAACGAGTCTTTCGGTACCCCTTCTTTTTTTAACTGTTGTGTGTGTGTGTGTGTATGTGCTTTTAAAAATGCATGTTGTATCGAATGTCTACATTATACACTATGTATTGAAATGTATTAAAATAGTAATGGAAGGAAGCCTTATCAATATTGGTTCGTGTCTGTCTTCCGTTGGGGAATAGTATTTGAGGATGAAATAGTGTTTCGGGACGGACCGGGATTGCTTCGGGATGCGCCGGTTGTCTGCGGACAGAGCTTCGGTGTGCCTCGGGATTGTCAAGTGTGCACTCGGACAGAGTTTCGGTGTGCGTTGGGATCGCATGGATTGTTGGCTGGATTCGGGCAGAGGTTCGGCGTGCGTCGGGATCGCCGGCTGCGTTCGGGCAGAGTTTCGGCGTGCGTCAGAATCGTCGGTTTGGCTCGAAAAGGGCCGGGACACCTCGGGAAAGACCCTGCAAGGCTTCGAAGTACCACGAGGGGCCTCAGAATACCTCGAGAGTGCCTTGGAGCAGTGCGGGAGCATCTCGGGAGCGCTCGATAGGGCTTCGGAGCACCGCGAGAGAGCTCGGAAGGCCCCAAAAGGAACCGAAAGGGACCGAGAGTGCCCCAAGGGGTTTTAGAAGGACAGCCAGAAGGCTTATGGAGAGAGGAGAAGAGGGAGATGTGTGAAATGAGAGAGGGGGAGCCCTCTATTTATAGTTTTCAAAATTGTGCAAGAAGGTCCGTACGAACCTTCTATGAAAACTAAAAATTTAGTTTTCCCAGATTTGAGGGAATAATGTGGATCTTAAGAGGATTTCGTAATTATGATGTCTGGTTGCAAAGAGGTCTGTACGGACCTTCTGTGCTTTTCCAATTTTTTCATAATTCCTAAAAAGTCCTTTTGTGTTTTGTTGTCCCAGAAAGGTCTTCCCTTGGTTTGGTTGGTGGTTTTTTGGGCTTTTGAGGGTTTTTGAGGGTTTTTTGAGGGTTCCGGGTGTTCGAGACTGCGTTTACGTGAGTCTGCGGTGTTCCCGGGTGCTCAGAAGAGGGTGATCTAGATTGGGGTACTTACAGAAGCCCCTCGACGATGTCACTTACGGGGAAAGTGGGGTCGTCGATAAGATAAGGGTCCTGATCTGGATCGCGTGCTGAGAGAGAAGGTGACCGTGTAGGTCGATTCGTGAGGATGTGGCAGTGTCCTGTTGTGTGACCATTTAGGTCAGTTGGCTAGACCTGTGATAGGATTCCTACGTATCCCTAGCGGGAATCAAGCATGACCGTAGTTCGTATGTGGGGAGAGTATTGTCGTGTACGAGGACATATGATGTCTTCTAACTGAGACTCTGTGTGTGGACGTGTCAGTGTCCTGTGGGTGACCGTTTAGGTCGGTTGTGAGGACGTGGTGGCGTCCTGTGTGACCGTATAGGTCGGTTGTGTGGATGTGGTGGCGTCCTGTGTGACCGTATAGGTCGGTTGTGTGGATGTGGTGGCGTCCTGTGTGACCTTATAGGTCGGTTGGCTGGACCCTGTGATAGGATTCCTACGTATCCCTAGCGGGAATCAAGTCTGACCGTAGTTCCGACTTCTGTGATGATGCCACCCGATTTTTCCTTTCTTTTTGAAAATCAAAAACGGAGACGGAGTCGCCACGCCATTTTTGTTTTAAGGGCCAAAACTTTGAAAAATGCCCGAGATTAGAGATTTGAGTTCGGAGGTCACGTTACACGCCGGGAAGAACGTTAGTGTTCACCCGGAATGCCTCGTAAAACGAGTCTTCCAAGCTTAAAAACCATTTTGTGTGTATGTGTGTGTGTTCCTTTGGCCAAAATAAGTTGAAACTGAGAAAACTAAAAATTGAGAACTCTTTATAAGACATTAAACAAGTCCCATGATTTTTGGTATGATTTTTGGGTTGAGTTTTGGTACTCAAAAGATTTTTGAAGTTGAAAACCAATTCTGCCAGAATGAAAAAGGCAGTGGACACTTGATTTTTAAAATGGGTTTAAGGGCTTTAAAACTTCAAAATATGGGGAAAGTCCGAGAATGAAAGTTGTTCAAAACGCCTTAAATAAGGTTTCTGCAAAAGTATTTTTCATTTGGAGATGATTTGATAGACCAAAACCTTCTGGAAATCTCAGATGTGAAATCTGGATTTCCAGAGACTGATGAACTGACCTTTGAAAAATAATTTGAAAAAGGGAGTTTTACTCACGTAAAAAATAAAGTAAAAATATTTCTGGAAATCTATGGATGTTGGCTATAAAAAGTATTTTGTAGTCAACACCCAATTCCAAGTTCTTCTGTGTCCAAAAAATTAGACCATGGACAGAGGTCTTAGAGAAAGGCTACTGGACAGCAACTTCCTCTTGAAGAAAATGAGATTTAAAAGGGGTTTTGCATCCATGCTTGTCCCCATTTCCTTAGGCTTTGATTAGTTATCACTATACATTTTAGTGGTGATCTACTATATCAAGCCATCCTTAGGGTACATTAGGACTAAGCACTTCATTTGCTTGGGAAGGGGAGATTTAACTTGAAACAAAGATTTTTGTTGTATGAAAATGATTTTTAAAAACTCTTTTGAGTAGGAAATATTTTGGAAAAACACTTTTAAGTGATGTAAGAAATGATTTAGACCTTTTAAATGGTCATCCATGGAAATTTATTCCAAGGTGACTACATTTTTAGGTCTAGCAAAGATGAACAAGTTGATGAACAAACTACATCTTCAAAGTTTGAGATGCATGCATGGAAGAGAGAATTTTAGGGTAAGGAGAAGGAGGTTATACCTATCTTCTTTGTGTTTGTGTTTGAATGGATTCAAGGCTTGAATGTGTTTAGGGTTTGAATGTATTTAGGGTTTGTGATTAGAGTTGGTCAAAGAGAAAACAAGTAGATAACACTTAAGTCCTCTATGTTTTCTCTCTAATCCTCCTCCTAAGGGGTGATTTAAGCTTGGGATTGTGTATGTATGAGAGTGATTTGAGAATATTTGTAGTGAGATTGGGAAAGACTCAAGAGAAAATGGTGGCAATCTAGGGATTCCCACTGTTTTCTCTTTGTATTTCGCCAGAGTACAGCTTCTGTGAGTAAATTGTGTTGTGCAAACTGAGAGAGGAGGGTTCAATTTATAGGCCACTAAGAATTCCACTTTGATCCGCGTGGACCAAACCGTAAACGTGCCTGGTGCATTAAATGCTGCTCCAGGCTTTGGACAGGAAGAATATTATTCAAAAATTCCAGCAGTTTGTGTTTTTCAGCTTGCCTAATTCGGATTTTTCCAATTTCTTTTCTTTTTTAAGATTCTTTTCTTGGTTTAACCTTAAATGGTAATCCCTAATCTACCCTTACTTTGTTAGAAAGGTTAGGAATTGTTAGAAATGTTAAGAATGTTAAGACTTTCGTTAATTTTCTAACGAAAATGCTAACAACTCAAATTGGAGCACTTACAGTAGCCCCTCGGCGACGGCGCTTTCGAAGGAAGCGGGGTCGTCGATAAGAGTAAGGCTCCATATTTGACAGGATGATCAAGTGATCGAGTGGCTGAACCTAGCGATAGGCTACCTACGTATCCTGAATGGGAATCAAGCCGGCCGTAGTTCGGGTCTTTTGACTATCTTCAGACGTAGACCCTAGAGTGACTGTTTTAGGGTGTCAACCTAAGATTTGACTACTTTTGGGAATTCGCCCTATGATTTGACTATTTTTTGGGAAGTCGCCCTATGATTTGATTATTTTTGGGAAGTCGCCCTATGATTTGACTATTTTTGGGAAGTCGCCCTATGATTTGACTATTTTTTGGAAGTCGCCCTATGATTTGACTATTTTTGAGAAGTCGCCCTATGATTTGATTATTTTTGGGAAGTCGCCCTATGATTTGACTATTTTTGGGAAGTCGCCCTATGATTTGACTATTTTTGGGAAGTCGCCCAGGTAATGATTTCGGTTTGTCGAATTAGGGGATGATTGTGATTTATCGCTTTCCTAGTATTGTGTGTGATAGCGTTTTAGGTGCCTCAAACCTTAATGATGGCGTCTTAGGAGCCTTGAACCTTGATGATGGCGTCTTAGGTGCCTCGAACCTTGATGATGGCATTTTAGGTGCCTTGAACCTTGGTGATGGCGTCTTAGGTGCCTCGAACCTTGATGATGGCGTCTTAGGTGCCTCGAACCTTGGTGATGGCGTCTTAGGTGCCTCAAACCTTGGTGATGGCATCTTAGGTGCCTCAAACCTTGATGATGGCATTTTAGGTGCCTTGAACCTTGGTGATGGCGTCTTAGGTGCCTCGAACCTTGATGATGGCGTCTTAGGTGCCTCGAACTTTGGTGATGGCGTCTTAGGTGCCTCAAACCTTGATGATGGCATTTTAGGTGCCTTGAACCTTGATGATGGCGTCTTAGGTGTCTCGAACCTTGATGATGGCATTTTAGGTGCCTTGAACCTTGATGATGGCGTCTTAGGTGCCTCAAACCTTGATGATGGCATTTTAGGTGCCTTGAACCTTGATGATGGCGTCTTAGGTGCCTCGAACCTTGGTGATGGCGTCTTAGGTGCCTCGAACCTTGATGATGGCGTCTTAGGTGCCTCGAACCTTGATGATGGCGTCTTAAGTGCCTCAAACCTTGATGATGGCGTTTTAGGTGCCTTGAACATTGATGATGGCATTTTAGGTGCCTCGAACCTTAATGATGGCGTCTTAGGTGCCTCGAACCTTGAAAAAGGGTGATCTGGAGGTATTAACTTGTTTTGAAATGATTTCCTTTGATGTTCGTATCCTTTCGTTAGGGACGGACTCTGAGGGGATAGACAGTCTTTTGGTGGACTTCATTTTAAGGGATCGGTCTTACGTTTGCTGCCGGAGGTGAAAGAGACGGAATTCCGTTGGCTTTCATCAGGGATGAACCTAAGTTGAGGTTTAGTTCCATTGTATGAACCTAAATGAGGACTTAGTTCAGGAGTATGAACCTAAATCGAGGTTGAAGGAGACTATTTGAGGGCATTCTTGCTGGGGAAGATTAGAGCTTACGATGATTATCAGGGAAAAGGGTGACCGTGTTGGTCAAGCGGCTGGACCTATGGTAGGCTACCTACGTATCCCGAGTGGGAATCAAGCCTGGACGTAGTTCGAAATCCGCTGGACAGTTAGGAACAGGTCTAGGATCCTGGGCCTTTTGATAATTCGGAGGCTGTCACCTTAAGGAGCTAAGGCTTCCGTCACTATTTGCGGAGATAGAGATAGCTAAAGCTATGGTTAATCATGCGACATTTGAGATATGTTGAGGGACTAACGTACCTTTGCTGTGCTTACCTGTAGGAGAGCAAGTCGCGGGGGCTGTGTGGTAGTTGATAGTGTTGAGAGTCTCGATGTATCTGATCGAGATGTTGAAACATTTAGGGGCGTGAGGTACCTCTGACCGATTGGCATTTGAACTTGGCATCCCTGACCGATTTGCATTTGAGAACTTGGCGCCTCTGACTGAATTGTATTTGAGAACTTGGCGTCCCTGACCGATTTGCATTTTGAGAACTTGGTGTCCCTGACCGATTTGCATTTTGAGAACTTGGCGTCCCTGACCGACTTGCATTTGAGAACTTGGCGTCCCTGACCGAATTGTAGACACTGGAGGTGGTCTTCATATGTTTGTGGATGTTGGGGGTTGTCTTCATCCATTTGTGGACATTGGAGGTCGTTTTTAGCAAGTTGCAGATGCCGGAGCTTGTCTTTGCCAAGCTACAGACATGGGGACTATCTTTCCCAAACTGTAGATACTGGAGGCTGTCTTCATCCATTGGAGGTCGCCTTTGCCGAACTGGAGATGTCGGAAGATGTCTTCACAGACTTGATGCACTGTAGACCTGGAGACAAGGTGGTGTTGTCCTAATGTGTCTGAGGTATCAGTCATTTGTTGAAGTCATTGGAATTACGCTTCGGTGGAGACCATCTTTGCTGCGGGGTGGCTTCGGGTAGTGATGGAAAACTGGTCTTTCGTGCTTGAATTGCTACATTTGTTAGCAGAGGGACAAAATGCACATATGATATTCATGATGATGGATGCATGCATGGAACTAAAAATGATTCGCAATAGCTTAGGTTTTTTTTTTTTAATTGATTCATGTTTTGCATGTTACATGAGCCCTGGGGAGATTTTTGTGGGGATGCATGTGGTGAGAGGGTTTGTATGTGTTGTGGACTGTTTGGGACAAGCTTTCAGCTGGTGGGGTGATATCCTTTGGTCGCGGACTGAATTGCATGTCGTTGATGAGGTCAATTTTGATCTTGGGATGAAGTTGGATTTGAACCCCGGGTCTCGATTGAAATTTCTTTTCAGTCTCGGACATTTGAAGCTGATGCTGACAGGCTCTAGAATCAAAGTATGTTGTCACGAATGAACCCTCTTTCGCTTGGGTTAGTTGTGATTTGACATAAATTTGGAGACTTGGCGAAATGCTGATATGAGGAGATTCCCGATTCTCAACCTTTGATGATGCAGGGAGTTGCCATATACCAAGTTCTAAAGCTGAAACTCCAAGATAGTTGTTGAGGTGACTAGGTCTTTCTTCTGAAGATAGGTGTGACTTGATAAAGCCCCATTCCGAAAGCCACGGAATCTTTCTCTGAATGATTTGATGAGGCCCCCAGGTTCAACAAAGCGTCACTACAGAGGTCCAGTTAAAGGTTTGACTGTAAAACTGACATACTGATGAAGTACCAAGCCGATCGTGAGAGACCTCGAGGTGAAGTTGATGTGACCCCAGATTCATTGCAGCATTACGTCATGAAGTGAGAAACCCATCTTTGATAACAACTATGAAACTAGAATCCTCGAGGCGAAATTGACAACAACTATGCAACTAGAATCCTCCCTTCGAAGGGTGTCTTCCATATGGGAACTGTTAGCCATAGTGGCACTTGGCTTGTTTATGGCTTCAATCATATTTACCTTACGGTTTTTTTCTAGGGAATGGATTGTTGAATGTATTGGGTCCTTGGAGTACCCTTTTCGATCAGTTCTCACATCGCCCTTTTTCAGGAGCATACTAGTGGGAAGCACAGAGTTTAGTTGTGTCCAAAGGGACATCGGGATCCATGGGCTGATGGTTGTCTGGTCAAACCTTCCCTCACAAATCCCTAAAAGACGTCGCTCAGAGGCATTCCGAAATCTTTAAGCTTAAGGCTTCGCGACTTGGGCACATCACCTTTCCTTGGCACGAAAGGAGTGGCATTGTTGCAATCCTGTCCCGAATAGGACTGGGCAGGAGAGGTGGAAGAAGCCCGGTATCTGTAAGTAGGTGCAACAACTTGCTGCTGATTGTAAGCCCTCTCAAATTTAGCCCCGGAATTGACCATTGCCCGCAGATCCGGATAGGGGAAATTGCTAAGTGAGGCCCTTAAATGCGGCTTCAAGCATGACTGAAAGATGTCCAGTTGTGCCTCTTCAGAAGGAGGAGTTGCCATTTCGCTAAGTTTCAAGTTCCAATGCTCGTAAAAATCCCCGATGTTCTTGTCGGGACGCTGCACTGTTGTCTGCAGGTCAACTCTATTTGTTTCCCATTCCAAGTTAGCTTTTTACTTTTCTGTGAAGGCATTAGTAATCTGGTCCCATGTAGCCCTGGCCTCGGGTTTTAAGCGAAAGAACCATTTTAAGGCACTGGATTTCAAAGATAGACTGAAATAGTCAGCCAACTGCTGATTGGTACACCCTTTGGCCTTCATCGCCAAGGTATACGTGTCCAAATGAGTTTTCGGACATGCAGTACCATCAAAGAGGTCCAGATTTGGCATAACAAATTTGTGAGGCATGGGGAACGATGGAGTCCGGGTCCGTAGGCCGGAAGGCAGACTTCTTAGCGGTCAATTCAGCAATCTGCGCTTTCAATTCCTTATGTTGTTCCATGAACCAAAACCAGATGAGGGTCCGGTGGTGGAACCAGAGTGTTCAAGCCGGCGACTGAGCTAGAGAGAGGAGCTACCACTGGCGGCAGACTGGTGGAGGGAACGGCCGATCCGGGGATGTAGGTGAAAACCTGTCCTTGGCCCGAATTATCCTGGGGAGTGTGAGTAGGAGCCTGGTCAAAGGGATAGAACCCAGTGGCTTGCTGTTAACTTCCGATTGGCAAAGAGGGTGGTGGTAGACCTGAAGTGGCCGGGTAGCTAGAGTTTCCATGAAACTTAAATACGGGTTGTGACCCTTGTTTGTTGAACTGCATGCACGCTGTGGCGAGGGTGCATAACCAGGAAGATGCTGCGGTCCTGGTGATTTCTGATGAAACTGGGATAGGGGCTTGCTGGCCCATTGATCCCTGAGTGAGAGATGGGTTTGTGGAAGCTGTGTTAGGGGCAGCTGAACTAGCATCATTTTGTTGTCCCGAACCAAACTGTGGTGGCATCCCAAACTGTTGCTGTGGCACTCCAAACTGTTGTTGTGAAGATTCGGCTTGATCGTTTCCGAACTGAGACGGGATCCCAATTTGCTGTGGCATTCCAAGGTACCCCCAACCATGAGAAGACATTCCGTACTGATTTTGTTTCTACTGAGGAACTGCGAACTGATTCGTCCCGTCAGGCTGCATGGATCCAGTGGTCTGTAGTTGGGGAGCTGGCTGACCCAAAGATCGAGGAGATAGTACCATAGGAGGCTGGTGGTGGCATCCTGGAGTAGTCTGGGCGACCGAGAGTGGGATTGGGGGTTTGCTGTCCCGTTAAGGCGGTCATGAAGGGATCTTGTGAGACTTGTGCAGTGCCGAGGACTGGCTGTCTTGAACTGGGTTGCTGTCGAGGCATTCCAAACTACCGGGACTGAGAAGTTCAAAATGATCCATAGTTGACCATCGTCCCAAACCCAATTGAGAAATCATACCGAACTGATGTAATCTGAGAAGCCCCTGACTGATTTGTACCGAACCAAACTGCTGCGACATACCGAGCTGAATTCAATTTGTTTCCCCAAACGACTGTCCCAGACTGAACTGTGAATGTATACCAGACCGAGGCTGAAAGGATGACTGATTCACAGGTTGAGAAGAGTGTGGCCCGGAAGGTGGTGGCATTCGACGGTAGTCTGTCTGGCCAAGATAGGGATGGGGATCCTTTTCCTCTTCTACCGTGAAAGTCCCATCGGGTTTGAGGGCAATCATCAAACCAAAATTCCTGACACCTTCCAAGGATGAACATCGAAACCTCATTCTAATTGGCACAAGGAGTTTTATGGACTTGGATTCCAACATTAGCCATGAATCTCTGGTCCTGGTTAAAATTCCGTCCTCATCCTTGGACATCAAAGAACTGCACTTGACAAACCCATGACCAACATGGCGATCAAATCTCACTTTGCTTGGCAAGGCCTTGGTATGAAGAGATGTGTTTGCGAAGTCTTGATTTTGAAGAAGTGACTTGGTAGAGCCTTTGTCTCATGATTGTGAATCTGACACAAATCTGGTAGGCATTGCATGAGTCTAAACAAAGACCCAGCCCATCTTGTAGCAAAGTGAAGAACCGGCGTGACCAGAGAAGCCCCACTCTAAACAAATGGCTTGACGAAAGTCCTCCCTCAAAGAGTACAGTGCAGCTCTAATGCAAATTGAATTGTCATGTAGCAAAAGAGGCAACCCATCCTTCTATATTTACTTTATTATTTTCTTTAGTCAATTAGTCAACCGGAAGAAAATGTAAAAGAAAGACAATTTAGAAATGTATACCTGCAGGGGCATATTTTCGAAAAGTGGGGACGAATCCCCGATTTGTATTATTTGTTGGCCTCATTTGATGAAGGCACAAAAGAACTCGCTTTGGGTTTGACTCTTTTGAGAGAGCATAAGTGTAGAAAGGTTTGTAAAAGTGTATGGAAGCCCCTGCCGACAGAAAACTAGTGTTTAGCTCTATTTTTCCTATAATGTAGAAAAAGAAGAGTTGTCGAGACATCTGAAAACATGTTTTATTCAAAATGATCACAAGATTGCTTAAAACCCTTTATTAATGTTCGGGTTACTCACACCTCTAATCTCGATATGAACAAACATTTTGATTAATCATGAGGAGAAAGTCGACCAATACCAAGGGTTAAGTTGGCGAATTGCGAAGAAAGATTGTGCACATGAGAGGCCATTGATGAGACCGAATTTTCTTGGGATTTGGATATGTTTATGATCGGACCATTTCTGGTTGCCTACGTTCCCCTTAATATAAGGAGCTCAGGTCGCCGTAGTTCGGGTTTGAACCGTGTTTGACTTTGGCAAAAGGGGGATGAATATTTGGAGTACTTTTGGTGAAAAGGCTCGGATAGGAAGTTTGGATGATAAGGTACGGGCCTCGAGGTGGTTCCTTGGCAAGTCATTTTGACAGATATTTGAGCGATTCCGTTGCTTCTTGATCGTCGTCCTTCATTGGGGGAGAAAGATTTCGGATGCAGCTTAAGGGCTTATGATATGTTTTTGCCGTTGTTTTAACTGCTCCCTTCTTGTCGACAAATTCCGTTCCTCGGGCTTTAAATTTGCCCATATGTCAAGTTTCTGATTGGCGGTGCTGGATCCTTGGCCTGATTTTTTTTTTATGTTTGTTTTTAAGCTTTTGCTTGGATTTTCACTTTTTCTTTTTTGAAGCACATGAGGGCGAAGGCAAGCCTCTGGGTTTTTGTCGACATGGGGTCAATCTTCCGATGCTGAGTGATCTTTTGTTGTTCTTTGATGCTGCCACCGTCGTTGACTTGGTCAAGGTGATGATGGGGACATGTTTTGGAAAGTGTATGACTTGATGGAGGCCTTTGTGAGGTAAGAAAAGTGTATAGGGAGGGCATTAGTTGACTTTCTCGCACCAATTAATTAAAATCTTAATCATTTCCAGAGATTATTTGTTGGGAAATGCGAGTGATCATTTAAAATAAAACCATTTCATTAAATGTAATGTAGGTGTGCAAATAATGTCTCAAGTCTAGCAAGAAAAGAAAAAGACTCTTTTATAGAAAATTTAAGATTAACTAAATGTCCAAGGAGGACTTGATTGAACGAAGAAAGTACTAGAACCTACGAAGGTTGACTAAAAGACTGTTTTAATATTAAAGGATGGGTAGCCCCTAGTCTAGCTACTCTTTGTTGTTGGACCACGTCTCTACCCTTCAGCATTGGAAGCAAATTCCTCATGAAGCTATGACAGACTATGCTCGCCTTTGGTAACTTCAGGAATTCCCCGCTCACCGGCCCTGACAGTTGCCTTATCTGCCATTAGATCGAGAGTTCAAAGCACTTCATCAAATCCGGCCATGGTCACATGCTTGTTGCAGTCAAACCAGCCATTCTCCACATTTGTTGCGCTAAATCATCTGGCTTGGAGCTTGAATCATAAAACTCAATCATGTTTACACTCGTGTTGTTTGGGAAATGATCATTGGCAGGGTTGAGATCACTGAGGCGCTAGAGTTTGCCCTTCTTAATTAACCCCTGAATTGCCTTTCTCAAAGTTGTACAGTTGTCGGTTATATGACCGTGATACTGGTGGAAAGCACAATGCTTAGTGGTGTCCAGAGGGATTTTGGGATCCTTGGGCTGATAGTTTCTCATGGGTTCGAGGAGACCCTGCTTTAGCAAGCTTTTTAAAACTTTGCTTAAGGGAACACCCAAATCCTTGGGATGTAATTTCTCCTTTGGGGGAGAATGAACTCTTAGTGCTCTTTGATTCGAGATTTGGTCATTGACTTGGTCACCATTCTGAACAGGGTTTACCGGTTTTGGTCCATTGGGGCGCTCAAGCTTGCCTGTTTCGATTAACCCTTGAACCGCTCTCTTCAATACTGTGCAGTCGTCGGTCGTGTGGCCATAATGATCATGGAAGGCGCAGTGCTTACTCATGTCGAGGAGTGCATTTGAGCTCCTTGGATGGTAGTCCCTGAGGGGCTCCAAAAGGCCTTCCTTTACTAAACCCTTGAAAATTAAGCCCATGGGATCCCAAAATCATCAAAATGTTCTCGTCGCCTTAGAGGACTACCATTTCTTGGTTGCTTTTGGATGCCATCAATTGTACACAATGCCTTTTTTCCTTTAATGGATGTTGCAGTCGTGTTGGAAGGGTAAGGTTTATAGCGGTGAGACATGTTCCGACCCGTAGTGCTTCCCCGCGCACGAACCCTTTTGATGTAACCATCGATGTAAGCGTCGAGATTTGACTTTTGGTAAAACTCGTTCATGTCAGATACACAAGATTGGTATGGTGAGATGGCCCGAGTCGAGCGATCTTCGATACTCTCGTTGTTAGGCTTTTCTTGTACCTTCTTAATTGGTTTTACCAATAATCCATTGGACGAGTCAATAGGAACACTAGGATTGCACGACTCCGCCACAAGATTGGCATCAGTAAATGAAACCACAGTAGGAAGTACTCTGGTGGGAGGGATGACAAAAGCGTGACCGTAACCCTCCTAATAAGGTCTGGCAGTTGCCAAAGATGAGGATATATGGCTCGTAATGGGTGGATACCAGGGAGCAGTGAGTGCGGATCCAAAAGGCTGCTGAAGACATGAGGTTTGAGGCATCGTAACAGTAGGATTGAACGTGTCTTGACCATACTGAGGAACGTGACTACCAGGGTAATGTGCATACTGTACTTGATGAGCAGGAGCAGCTTGCGTAACAGCCTGGTGGAGAATTTGATGAGGAGCATTTGACCTTGTCGGACTTCCCAACCGGAGGGGCGGGGTAGAGCTTGGAGGATGTTGTGAATACGGTAAACCTGATGAAGTGGTGATAAAAGCCTGATGGCCCATGTGATCTTGCAGTATCATAGGGGCAAGTGTGCTTCGAGAATTGGAGGAAGCAAGCTGGCCCCCTCCGAACCATGGAGCCTGAGAAGCGAACTGTCCCAAAATGGTTTGCGGAGCCATGTCAAACTGCTGGGCTTGAGAAGAACTGACCCATTCCGAGATGATGACCCGAACCAGACTGATGTTGTGAAGTAGTAAACTGACCCCTTCCAAGCTGTGGGGCGAAAGCCAACTGATTCAATCCTGGTGGTGAGACCTGAGAGGCACCGGGAGCAGGTTGACCTAGATAGGACTGTTGAGGAGTATCGAGCTGTAGGGGCTGAGATGTACTGAACTGACCAATTCCAGACTGATGGCCCGGGCCAGACTGAGGTTTTGGAGTAGCGAACTGACCCATTCCAAGCTGCGGGGCAGAAACAGACTGATTGAAACCCACAGGTGAAAACTGAGAGGTGTCGGGGGAAAGTTGACCAAGATTGATACGATGAGGCCGAGAGGCAGGCTGAGTGATAGGCTAGGGGATGCTTGGCCCATTAGTAGTCCCACACGAAAGGGAACAGGGCATTTGACGGTAGTTGGCATGCCCGGGAGGGCAATTAGCTCCAATCTCCGCATCAACCGTAAAGGTTCCATTAGGGTTGCGAACAATCACTAGCCCCTGGGTTCTGATACTTTCCAATAACCGGCGATGCGAGCCTCTTGATGTTGTCTTATCTGTTCCAACATCTGATTCCACTGCTCGGCATTTTGCGGATTTTTGGGGTTCGGAGTTGTACGTCCCCCACCGTTCTCCTCTGAGTTGACCATTCTGAAACTTTGAGCTGAAGCGAAGGAGGAAATCGATGAAGTATCTGACTCCGGAATGACCGAGCTGAGCAAACGATGACCCGGGGTCTTGATCCAAACTTTGCTTACTGTGGAAGGTACAAAAGGGTGTGGTTCAGACTCGAGAAAGCGAAACAGGTTGGTGTTTGGGCTTAGGGCTCATGCAACATGCAGTTATTTGTTCTTGTTTACTTAAAACATGTTTTATTAACCTAATCGGTTGGAAAATATTGCTCTTCTTTTTCGCAAACTATTCTGATTCCTGGATCAGTGGGCCCCATCACTACGCCTGCGAACCCTCAACCTGTAACCTCGAACAAGGGTTCCGTAGGGCAAGCAGGTCCCACCGACCGAAAAGAAAAACGATCCTAAAGTCTGGCGGGTAATCTAGTCTTAACGAGCATTCGATGTAAATTACGGACAAAGCTGACGTCAAAAGTCGAGATCATGTCCGAGGGCTCGACAAAAAGTCGGCATGGTTCGGACTGATAAATGTCCACAATTGATCTTGACTTATCGTCAATTAGGCCGTAATTAGGCATGGAATAATCGTTAATCCTTGATGACTCAGTGTCATGCTGGGAGTCAGTGTATAATTTGTGCCAGTCAGAGTCAAAGTCAAGGCGCCAGTCAATATCTGGTCAAAGTCCGTGACGTAAAACCGGCAGAACTTCGACTGATTAGGGTCCCGAAAGATATTGACTTGGTATGCCGACTAAGGCTTGAAAGGAAAGGTCTATACACAGACATGGCATGACACAGACCAGACTAAAAACCAACCGGGTCTCGGACAAAGTGTGTCACGGACAAGTGCATGGTCGACACGAGGCTCCATGGGATGTTTGGGTAGTCCCGTGCTTGCACCGAGAGGCGTAATAAGACCAAACGGGCCGCTACAGGGATTTCTCCGGGTTAGGGACGTAGTGTGCAGTGTAAGGCCAAGTGCGCGTAGTGTGCAAGCAGTCTATCTTTTTTTTCTGAGTAAAATAGGAATTTTTCATGTGTCTTAAAAAGTATGATTCATGCACAAAATGATTTTTTTTTTGAAAACCCCCTTTTTTTTTTTGAAAATCTTTTTTTTTTGAAAGCCTTTTTTTTTTTAATATGTTTTTTTTTTTGGAAAGCAAATGAACACATAAGCACATAAGCACATAATTCAAAATTCAAGGCAACGGGTCCGATAGTCAAAATTTTGACTTTTTTCAAGGCGACCAAAACAACACGAAAATGTGAAAAACCAACACACACACACAACAAACGGTTTCAAATGCCGGGACGGAAGCTTGACCCTCAAAAGTTTTTCTCCTTTTTTTTTTGAAAAGATAAAACTTGAAAATCCCCAGCGGAGTCGCCACTGTGATGATGCCACCCGATTTTTCCTTTCTTTTTGAAAATCAAAAACGGAGACGGAGTCGCCACGCCATTTTTGTTTTAAGGGCCAAAACTTTGAAAAATGCCCGAGATTAGAGATTTGGGTTCGGAGGTCACGTTACACGCCGGGAAGAACGTTAGTGTTCACCCGGAATGCCTCGTAAAACGAGTCTTCCAAGCTTAAAAACCATTTTGTGTGTATGTGTGTGTGTTCCTTTGGCCAAAATAAGTTGAAACTGAGAAAACTAAAAATTGGGAACTCTTTATAAGACATTAAACAAGTCCCATGATTTTTGGTATGATTTTTGGGTTGAGTTTTGGTACTCAAAAGATTTTTTGAAGTTGAAAACCAATTCTGCCAGAATGAAAAAGGCAGTGGACACTTGATTTTTAAAATGGGTTTAAGGGCTTTAAAACTTAAAAATATGGGGAAAGTCCGAGAATGAAAGTTGTTCAAAACGCCTTAAATAAGGTTTCTGAAAAAGTATTTTTCATTTGGAGATGATTTGATAGACCAAAACCTTCTGGAAATCTCAGATGTGAAATCTGGATTTCCAGAGACTGATGAACTGACCTTTGAAAAATAATTTGAAAAAGGGAGTTTTACTCACGCAAAAAATAAATTAAAAATATTTTTGGAAATATCTGGATGTTGGCTACGAAAAGTATTTTGTAGTCAACACCCAATTCCAAGTTCTTCTGTGTCCAAAAAATTAGACCATGGACAGAGGTCTTAGAGAAAGGCTACTGGACAGCAACTTCCTCTTGAAGAAAATGAGATTTAAAAGGGGTTTTGCATCCATGCTTGTCCTCATTTCCTTAGGCTTTGATTAGTGATCACTAGACATTTTAGTGGTGATCTACTATATCAAGCCATCCTTAGGGTACATTAGGACTAAGCACTTCATTTGCTTGGGAAGGGGAGATTTAACTTGAAACAAAGATTTTTGTTGTATGAAAATGATTTTTAAAAACTCTTTTGAGTAGGAAATATTTTGGAAAAACACTTTTAAGTGATGTAAGAAATGATTTAGACCTTTTAAATGGTCATCCATGGAAATTTATTCCAAGGTGACTACATTTTTAGGTCTAGCAAAGATGAACAAGTTGATGAACAAACTACATCTTCAAAGTTTGAGATGCATGCATGGATGAGAGAATTTTAGGGTAAAGAGAAGGAGGTTATACCTATCTTCTTTGTGTTTGTTTTTGAATGGATTCAAGGCTTGAATGTTTTTAGGGTTTGAATGTATTTAGGGTTTGTGATTAGAGTTGGTCAAAGAGAAAACAAGTAGATAACACTTAAGTCCTCTATGTTTTCTCTCTAATCCTCCTCCTAAGGGGTGATTTAAGCTTGGGCTTGTGTATGTATGAGAGTGATTTGAGAATGTTTGGAGTGAGATTGGGAAAGACTCAAGAGAAAATGGTGGCAATCTAGGGATTCCCACTGTTTTCTCTTTGTATTTCGCCAGAGTACAGCTTCTGTGTGTAAATTGTGTTGTGTAAACTGAGAGAGGAGGGTTCAATTTATAGGCCACTGAGAATTCCACTTTGATCCGCGCGGACCAAACCGTAAACGTGCCTGGTGCATTAAATGCTGCTCCAGGCTTTGGACAGGAAGAATATTATTCAAAAATTCCAGCAGTTTGTGTTTTTCAGCTTGCCTAATTCGGATTTTTCCAATTTCTTTTCTTTTTTAAGATTCTTTTCTTGGTTTAACCTTAAATGGCAATCCCTAATCTACCCTTACTTTGTTAGAAAGGTTAGGAATTGTTAGAAATGTTAAGAATGTTAAGACTTTCGTTAATTTTCTAACGAAAATGCTAACAACTCAAATTGGAGCACTTACAACTTCGTGAAATTGTGAGTGTATGCGGGCGTGGTTGTGCCCTGAAGTGTCGTGACCGCTATGGTTGACTGTGAGGACATGGTGGTGTCCTAGAGTGGAAATTTTACGGTTTTCCTAACCGGGTAATTTAAAGCCTTCCGGGCTGGAGATAATGATTTGGGAGGTTTATACGGTCTTCCGGACTGAGTAGTTTAAAGCCTTCCGGGCTGCGGATAGCGATTTGGCTGATTTATGCGATCTTCCAAACCGAGTGGTTTAAAGCCTTCCGGGCTGCGGATAATGGTGAGGACGTGTTATGTCCTCTAGATGAGGTTGCGTCGTGCGTGAGGATGTGTTGTGTCCTCTGACTGCGGTTGTGTCATGCGTTTGGATGTGTTGTGTCCTCTGACTGCGGTTGTGTCATGCGTGAGGATGTGTTGTGTCCTCTGACTGTGGTTGTGTCGTGCGTGAGGACGTGTTGTGTCCTCTGACTGTGGTTGTGTCGTGCGTGAGGATGTGTTGTGTCCTCCGACTATGATTGTGTTATGCGTGAGGATGTGTTGTGTCCTCTGACTGTGGTTTTCGGAGGCGTGATTGCCTTGTGTTTTGATTTTGAGAGGCATGATTGCCTCATGTTTTGTCCGTTGGGGAAAGGTTGGACTTACGATGACTGCCGGTGTTCATCTGCTGGGGACGCATAGTCTCGTATGGGCTTTCAAGAGTTCCCATTTGAGTTTTGTCCACTGAGGAGGTGATTTTGGGCTTACTTTGATGGTCGGTGTTTGGTTCACCGTTTTGTGTTTTGGAGGCATTTTGTGCCTTGGGATTTGTGTTTGGAGGCGTTTGCGCCTTTCGTGCTTGTTTTACCATTTAGTGGGCGAGGTTCGGGCTTACGATGACGGTCGGGGTTTGTTTTGTTGGGTTAAGGAACAAGCTGCAATGAATCTGCTGAAATAGGCCTTTGGACAGCCAGGGGCAAAGATTATAAGGGCAAAGGAGTAATTTGACCAAATAATGCAAAGAGGTCCGTACGGACATTCTGTGTTTGCAAAGAGGTTCGTACGGACCTTCGTGAAATTTTGATTTCCCAGGCTTTGACCAGCTTCAGCAACGAGGCAATCCCCATTGTTCCCCCTTCCAGTTCGTGAAAAACAGAGAGAGAGAGGGAGAGAAAACCTTAGTTTTTTTATCAAAATTTCCTAAGTAAATCCTCCGCATTTGCTTGAATTGCTTGTTATGGCGGAAAGAGCGAGAAGAGGTCGTCGTCAAAGGGGCCAAGGGGCTATTGAGCAGAGGGCAGACCTTCAAAGGAATTGCACTTCCTTTGTGCCTTCGTCGAGGAATCCGGATGTGTTGTATCCGGATCCGGAGGTGCACAATATGCGAGATAGGATCACCGGGGAGGTAAGAAATCAATTTTGTCTTGATTCTTATTCGAATTATTTGTATGCTAGAACTAGGTTTTAGTTTTTCGCATATTTGGGGCTTTTGTTATTGCCATGTTTTTTTGTGAAATTCGCGATGAATTATTGAAATTGAGCATGTAAGAATTGTGGGTATGTGATTTTTGTGCAAAAATGTGGAGATTAGCTTTTATTTGTGAAAATAAAGTGCCTCTCTTTGAAATGCATGCTTTGGTGTTTTTTACCTTATGCTATTTCTTGTGTGTACATTGTGAAAAATTGCCGCGTAGGAACGGACTTTATGTAAAGAGTGTGACATGTGCCGTGTTTTGTGATGGGTTTTGTCTGAAAGTGTGTGTCGTAGGGACGGACTTTTTGGAAAATGTGTCATGTAGTGTGTGCCATATTGTTGGTCCCAAAGGTGGCAACAAGGGTGAAAATACAGCTAGAGGGGGGGTGAATAGCTGTAATAAATTTTTCGCCCTCAATTTAAAACTAATCCTCTATACTTACAAAACCGCTTGCAGTGTAAGAAACTGCAAGTAGAGTTATAAAATGCACAGCGGAATAATGAAGTTACAAAGCGGTTTTGAGAGAGGCGGTTTTGCAAAGCGGTTTGATAGTGTGGTTTACTGAAAGTGCAGTTTGCAAAAGTGAAGTCTAGACAATGTTAACTCCAAACACAATTTCACAATAAGGATAACTATATAAAGATCAAACAGAGACAGAGATAAATAATTAGCAAGCACAGAAAATATAAATGCAGTAAAGTATATGAACAAGCTATTTGGAGTGGTTCAATCGATAAATGATCTACGTCCACTACCAAGATGGTTAGTCTTGGATTTCTAAGAGAGATTTTATATTGAGTATTTGAGAGATTACAAAGTACAATAAAATCTTTTCTATGAAGAACAAATCCTAGACTATAACCAGTGTATCTCAAATGAATAAACTATGTGTTTAAACAAGTGAGGTGTGTGTGTGTTCAAGATCAAGGCTCTTTAAATCTGTGAGATGTAGAGCTCAATGATTCTTGAATGTGTTAAGGCTTGATTTACGGTGGGAATATTTCTTGAAGTATGAAGATGAAGATTCAAAGGACTAAGAATTTCTGGGCAGAGCTTCAACTTCTCATGAACACAACAATTTCTCAAGATTCAAGCAATCTTCAAATGGTGAAGATTAGGGGTATTTATACCCAAGCATCAAGAAACTAGCCGTTGGATACAGCTGTTGTAAGGACAGTCCTTGATGCAATCCCATTGGTCCATAACAACCACTTTTGTCCTTTGGGCTGTTGATGCACGTAAAGCCGATCGGACCTCACCGCAATCAAGGTGGTTAGGACATCTCGTCACCTTTTAAGATTCTTGCAGATCTTGTCTGAAAAGTAGTCACGTGACAAGATATGGTAGTTGACTTTTGATATTGCTGACGTGGATTCCAACGGTCAAAAGAGGTTCACTTCAAGTAGCCAATCATTGGAGCGGTTCTGGAGAAAGGCGGTTTGACATGAAAGCGGTTCCACCAGAATAAGGATTTCCAAGAGTGAGGTTTGCACTTTTGGGATACAGGCGGTTTCAAAAATAGGGGATTACAAGGCAGTTAGGCTACAAGCGGTTCTGCCAAGCGATTCCTTGATAGGCGGTTTTGAAACCTCAGAACTGCAATCCTTAGGTCCAATGATTCTTGAGCCAGTCTTCAAGCCTAATTTTAACCTATTCTATAAAATGGACTTAGCTAAAAAAAATTGAAGTCTAAGCTTCATTACATAGGGTCCTAAAGTCCTTAAAATAAATAGGAGGTTATGGTATCATTCAAATCTAATACAAAATAGGAGGGTTAAAATAAGCATACCCAACAATCTCCCCCTATTTGATTGATGCCATTACCTACTACAGCAAAAGAAAACATTATACTTGGTAAAAACATGTCCATAAGAATAAACATGGTAAGTCATGTCCCAAGTTAATGCACACACTAGCTTAAGCTATAGATTTCTATACTTTTGAAAGATTGAGAAACTTACAATTTGAAAAGTATAGAAATGCATTCAGTGCACTTAAAAATATGAGTTTAAGTTCAAAGTGCGGTTTAAACTGAATGTTTAAACATCAATTCAAAATAGTAATTTTTTTTAAGTTGAAAAATATTTGAATGAGGTTTAAGACCATAAGCGGTTTCATTGTTCTACAAACAAGCAGTTTGATATGAACAAAGTTTTGGAACCATGATGCAATTTCCATTAATTCCTAAGATGATTACAAGTACAGGAATGAAAGGAAATTACAAGATTACAAAAAGCAAAAATGAAGTAAGTTGGACAAAGGAAAATACAAAGAGAGTGCGGTCCAAACTTACCAAAAAAATTACAAGGAAAAAGCGGTTTACTGCTGAGGCGGCTTGTTCACTTCATGATCAGCTCCACTTGGCCCAGCTCTTGATTGGTCTGGTGCAAACGCTTTCCTTAGTCTTCTAACTTCCTCTGCGGTTCTGGTGAGAGTTGACTCTAGCTTCTTCAAAGCATTAACAGAGTGGGCAGAAGTAGAATTTGTGGCACCAACCGCTTTGGTGTTTTCCACAAGGTTGTCTCTGATAGTGTCCAGCTGAACATGGAGGGAAGAGTAAAGGGAATTGAAGATGGTGTGCACTTCCTCCTGAACAGCGCTAGCTCGAGCTTGAATGGCTTGTTCCATGGGTTCAAAATCCACGGATACCTTCAGGGAGGTTTTGAGATCATTGACTGTTGAGCCAAGTCTGGAGTTGAATCCTTCCCTGAGGTTGTCCAAGCGGTCATTGAACTCATCTTGGATCTCATTCAGCTTGGCCTTCACTGTATCTGACACAGTATCAAGATTTACCTTTGAATCCACCTTGAAAAGATCAATTTGTTCCAAGACTTCTTCACGCAAATTATCCAAGGCGGTTTGGACAACTTGAGATAATTGCGGTCTGGTTTGAAGAAAGTCAAGGAATTTGGTGCTCAGATTACCCAAATCTTTATCAAGGGAGGTACAGAGTTTCTCTCCAAGAACATCCAAAGATTTCTTCATCTCCTCAATAGATGCCTTTTCATCTAAGGCTTTTACCAAACCAGCTTCAAGGGATTTCTGAAAGGCTTCAGAAGCGGTTTTGATCATGGAAGCGGTTTGATCAAGAGGAGCAGTTGAGGAGGAAGATGGAATAGCTGTAGATCTCTCCCCCTTAATGGCATCAAGCAAAGAGGCTTTAAGGGTTGCCAACTCAAGGGAGTGAGAGTCCACCTTGGCTTGTAAGGCGCGGTTGGAGGCAAGGAGGGATTCATTTGAGGCGGTTAAGGAGATAACATGGCCTTGATTAATGATCAGTTGGCCTTGAATCAGGTTTAGGGTTTGGAGAATTTGGGAGTACTCAGAAGGAGGGGCGGTTGATGGTGAGGCGGTTGGAAATATGGGAGGCGGTTGGGTTTGGTTGGTTTCAGGTGCGGTTTGGGTTTGGGGAGGTATATTTGGAGGAGGTGAGTTGTGAGGAGTTGGGGATTTTGAAAGGGTGTTTGATTTAGAGCGGTTAGGGGTAGAGGAGCGGTTTTTGTTAGGGGAATTGACAGGAGTTGGATCATCCCTAACAGATTTGGATGTGGCATGTCTGTGAGGGCTTGACCGCCATTGTTGATAGGCAGAATGAGTAGGGGTTTGGTTGGAATGTTGTGAGTTCATGGAATGGGAATGTTGGGGTGAGTTATATTGGGATTGAGAAGATAGGGGTGATAGTGATTTTCTGGGGGAAGGTGAAGGGGAATTTCTGGTAGGTGAGGGGGAAGGTGATGGTTGAGCAGGTTTGGTTTTCTTGAAGGGTTTCTTTTTGGCCGCCATTTTCTTCCTCTTAGGTTTCTCCCCCTGAAGTGGTGCGGTCTTGTTGGGGGAAGGGGTTATGGATTTGGCTTTGGAAGGGGATCTGGATTGAGAGTTGGCAGGGGATTGGACTGGGGATTGGTTTGGAGATTGGACAGGAGAGGTCTGAGGAGTTAGGGGCGGTTGGGTTTCTGGAGGCGGTTCATGGGTTGAGGCGGTTCCAGCTTCATGAGTTTTGCCCTTGGCCTGATACTTTTCAGCCTGCTCCTTGGCCAGTCTAGCAATCCTATCTTGGAGAACCTTCATCTGTTCCTCCACAGTCAAACCAGCCATCTCATCTCTGGCTTTCTTGGCCCTAGCCACCAAGTTGGGAATACTTGGATCTTCCTCTTCTTCATCATCTTCATCCACCAAATGCATGGTTTCAGGTTCAGGTTCCTTGGATGATTTCTTCCTTTTGCTAGTCCCAGCTCCATCATCAGCAGTAGGCGGTTTGGATGCTGGAGCGGTCTTGGTCCTCTTGGGAAGCGGTTCAGCTCTTGCTTGGGGCTTCCTGGACCGCTTGGTAGCTTTAGTCTTAGGAGTAGTTGAGGGGTCTCTCAACTCATAGGGTTCCTTCCCTGGGTATGTATCTGCATCATACAAAGATTTGTATAGTGCATCTCCATTGGCATACCTGAAGGAATGGCAAGCAAGTAATCCAAGGGAATCATCTGAGCAGTCCACCATAAGATCTGGATTCTTGGTGACCATATCATCTAAGTGCTCATAGTCCATCAACAGAGCGGTTAAGATCCTGCAGAAAGGTCTCCACCTCTGATCTTCACCTTTGACCTTGGGCGATAGGTCTCAATCTTGTCCTTAATCTCAAAATAAAGGATTCTTGGCCGGTGTAGCTTGATTTCCATAAAGATAGCGACCTTTGTACATCCATTGTTGGGATGTAAAATTGTTGTGGTTTCCTGTCTTTCCACAAATGGATCTCCCCACTAGATGACCTATAAAGTTCATCAGCTCACCAAAGTTCTTTCTGGGGATCTTCTTGTACTTCTTAGACAAGGTATCTACTTTGGCGGTTTGGAAAGCAGCATTGTCTTGAATAACCTGATCAACTTCTAAGGGAGCTCCACCAACAGTAAATCTGAAAAGTCTTCTTATGTTAATGTAGTCTATGGAGAGCTTCATGCCTTCAACTACAGCGGTCAGGCAGGAGACTTTTTGGCCTTGCTCAAGAACTCTGGAATCCTTCTTAGCGGTTGCAAAGAATTGATCCACGAAAGATGGCACAATAAAATTCTGCTTCTTTGTGAAGAGCGGTAGGATGCCAGAAACTCTGAGCTTCCTCAGCAACTCCCTTCCAAGAGCATCTGTTTTGAGCTCTTCCTCATTAACTTCCCACCCAGGTAGGAAAGTAGTTGGATCCTATAAAATAAAATTTCAAGTGTTAGATCCATTTGTGTATTCATAGTTCACATGCGGTTTGAGCACCAAGCGGTTGAGCAATGGTGCGGTTTGAAAATTTCAAACCCCAAGTGAAACCATGAATACTCAACAAATAATGAGGACTTGAGAATAAAATTACTTAAGTACGTGGCATTGTAATCCAAACTTATCCCACACTGCAAGCAGTGATTAGAGAGGAATTTCTTGGTTTCCAGCCTATATACTTAGTAAAATCTCAAAAACATTGGAAAGGAAATAAACAGCATGCGGTTTCTAAAGATTTGAAAATTCGGTTTTAGAACATGCGGTTTAGGTTGAATAGGTGAGGAGCGGTTTGAAACAAAAATTCCTAAGCGGTTGCAAACAAGCGGTTTCAAACCAAAATAAAATCCAAAATTTAAAAAAAATTGAAAATATTCTAAGTGTTGGAAAACACTTTCTCAGAATCAAGGCAACCAAAACATATGATTTTTCAAGAACAGTTCATGGGTTTTGTGAAGAACACCAAGAACATTCAAGAACACCAAGAACAGAGATACATGAAACTTAAGCAAAATGAGCAAATAACATATCAAAATGATCACATTGGGAAGGGGATTAACAATATATCATTAAAATTACAACCTTTACCCAGAATCATCAGGAAACACTAAAAATGTAAAGTGGGTTTTCGAAGTAGAGAAACTGAAAATCATAAAATTAACACTCAAATCATGCATTGATCATGAAATAAATTACATATATCTAATCTAAGCATGAATCCGAGCATATCCCAACAAAAATCATTTAAAATGAGTAACAAATAAGATCAAAATCACCAAAAGCATGAACTGAAGAATACGAACAGTTTATGAGTGTTCATCCATGGCAGAGTTGAAGAAATTAAGAGTTAGGGAGAGATGTTACCATTTCCAGAATAGGTTTCTTTGCCCTAGCAGTGGTAGAGGCTCTTTGTCTTTTTGAAGTAGAGGCCATTTCAGAAAAGGTTTTGAAAATGGAGATTTTGTGAAGAGTTTTAGAGAGAGAAAGTGAGTTGGTAAACAGAGAGAGGACGGTTGCAGAGAGTTGGCAGAAAAGGATAGAATTTCACCAACTTAGGTTTATATAGGGTGAAGGGGGCAGGCAGTTGGTTCAGAAGAAATGATTGAAAATAAACCAACTGTTGCACCCTTTCACCTCCTGCACCTCTCTCAATGACGGCTGACATGAGGGTTTTTAATGCTCATGTCCCCTTAGCATTAAATGCTCTTAATTTTGAAATAAACGAGGGAAAACATTTGCAAAAATACCCTTATGTCAAAAATAAGGACTAAAAAATAAATAAAGGAATTTGAACAGTTTTTTTTTTTTTTTAAATTAAGATAAGCAATAAAAATAGACAGAGTTTACTTCTTGTTGAAACGCGGTTTTGATCCAAGCGGTCAGACTGCATGAGCGGTTTGGAACTTGCGGTTTGTATGCAGGCGGTTGGATAATCTTGCGGTTTTGGCACAGGCGGTTCAACAGAAGCGGTTTGATTCCAAAAGGAATTTCAACCTAGACTCAACAAACAAGTTAGAAAATAAAAAGTATGGAATTTATTTAAGTTCAAGCATACCCATTTCTCCTCTGAGAAAAGAAAATTTCTTGGAGTCAAGAGCCTTTGTGAGGATATCAGCAATCTGGTTGTCTGTCCCCACGTACTCTAAATGGATATTCCTCTTCTCCACATGATCTTTGAGGAAATGATACTTGATATCTATGTGCTTGGTATTGGAATGCATGACAGGGTTGTTGGAGGCGAAATTGTTGAAGTGTTGTCACACATGATGGGGCAATTCCCTTCATGGATTCCATAGTCTACCAGCTATTTGCTTCATCCAAAGGATTTGACAACAACAACTACCGGCAATGTACTCGGCCTACGTGGTTGACACCGAAGCGATGCTTGCTTCTTGTCGGCCCAAGCAACTAGTCTATTCCCGAGGAAATGACAAGTACCACTAGTGCTTTTACGTCAATAGTGCAAGCCGCATAATCTGCATCCGAATAACCTACAAGATTGAAGTTCGAATCTTTGGAATACCAAAGTCCAAGGTTAGTGGTTCCGGATAAATAGCGGATTATACGCTTGGCGCAATAAGATGTGCTTCTCTAGGATGCGCTGATAGCGAGCACATACAGACACCGAACATAATATCGGGCCTACTAGCAGTTAAGTAAAGTAATGAGCCGATCATACCTCGATATAAAGTCTGATCAACTTTCTTACCTTTGAGATCTTTATCTAGCTTATTGCCGGTGGCCATGGGAGTATCATATGCTTTAGCATTTTCTAATCCAAACTTCTTTATTAACTCCTTGGTGTATTTGGCTTGGCTGTGAAAAATACCTTCTTCGCATTGCTTGATTTGAAGCCCGAGGAAGAATGTTAATTCTCCCATCATGCTCATCTCAAACTTGCTTTTCATTAGCTTCTCGAAACGCTTACAAAGTAACTCATTAGTAGAACCAAAAATAATATCATCGACATATATTTGAACAAGTAAAGTATGCTCATTATATTTGGCAATAAAAAGAGTTGTATCGATTTTACCACGTTTAAATCCTTTTTCTAGTAAAAATTTAGAAAGAGTCTCATACCAAGCCCTTGGAGCTTGCTTAAGTCCATACAAAGCTTTCTGGAGTTTGTAGACATGATTGGGAAATTTGGAGTCTTCAAATCCAGGCGGTTGGGCAACATACACGGTCTTTTGCAGTTCGCTGTTGAGGAATGCACTCTTTACGTCCATTTGATATAACTTGAAACACTTGAAAGAGGCGTAGGCTAAGAAAATTCTGATAGCTTCCAATCTTGCAACTGGAGCAAAGGTTTTGTCATAATCAATTCCTTCTTCTTGCCTATACCCTTGTGCAACCAACCTTGCTTTATTCCTAGTGATGCTTCCATTCTCGTCCATCTTATTCCTAAATACCCACTTAGTTCCTATCACTCCTTGATCCTGAGGTCTAGGCACCAAAGTCCAGACCTTGCATCTTTCAAACTGGTTGAGTTCTTCTTGCATAGCAACGACCCAACTTGAATCTTGGAGTGCTTCATCAATCTTCTTGGGTTCAACTTGAGATAAAAGTGAAGTATGCTCGTCATAATTTTATCTCCTTGTTTGAACACCGGAAAACAGATCACCAATCACATTTGTGAGAGGGTGACTGCTGACTTCACGAACCTCAGGGGTAAGTCCGGTTGGGTGAGGTTTCTTGAAGATCTTCAATTGGAACGTCGTTAGATCCTTCGGCGAAGTCATGGAAAGTAAGTTGACGAAGAGGTTCTATAAGCTGGATAGGGGAATTCTCAACTTCTTCTTCCCTTGGAGTTGCATCTGGAGTAGGAACTTCAGGTGCGGTTTGAAAGGTGCGGTTTGAGGGAAGGTCAGTTGAGGGTGCTGGATTTTGAGGTTAAGGTTCAGGTGTGGTTTGGGATGATTCACCTGGTTCATTATGCTCAACAAAATCATCAGCAACATTTGGAGCCAAATGTGGCTCAAGGAGAGAATGCTCATCAAAAGTAACATGGACAGACTCAACTATTTTTAAACTAGTTTTATTAAAAACACGAAAAGCTTTTGAATGTTTAGCATACCCAACAAAAATACCTTCGTCGGCTTTAGCTCCAAATTTACCTCTATTTTCTCTTCCGTTGTAGAGGACAAAACATTTGCAGCCAAAGATCTTGAAGAATGCAATGTTGGGGGTTCTTCCTCGCCAAAGCTCATAGGGAGTCTTGTTATAGGTTTTGTTGATGAGGGAGCGGTTCTGAGTGAAGCATGCTGTATTGATTGCTTCAGCCCAAAAATACTGAGGTAGCTTCGCTTCAGATATCATTGTTTTTCCAGCCTCAATCAACGTCCTATTCTTCCTTTCCACAACCCCATTTTGTTGTGGAACACCAGCGGTTGAAAAATTGTGATCAATCCCATGGTCATCACAATACTGAGAAATACCGTTGTTCTTAAATTCTGTTTCATTATCTGATCGAACACTAACGATGTCATCTTCTTTTTGAGTTTGGAGCCGTCTAAAAAGTGCGGTGAGAATCCCATAGCAGTCATCTTTGGAAATCATCATCTCAACCCACGTATATCTTGAGTAATCATCCACCACCACTAAGGTATATCTATTTCCTCCAATCTTTGGCGGTGGTTACGGGTCCAAACAAATCTATGTGAAGCAGTTGTAAGCATCTTGAAGTTGATGGAGCGGTCTTGCTGGTGAAAGACGACGCGGACTGCTTACCAAGCTGGCATGCACTGCATTTCTCTGGATGGTGGTCAGCCACTTTGGGTAAACCACGAACGAGGTTTTCCCTACCAATCTTTGCAAGATACTTGAAGTTCAAGTGGCTCAACCTCTTGTACCATAGCCAACTATTTTCGCTCACATTCTTATAGCTACAAAACAGAGATTAGTAATACTACATGCAGAATTTAGATCAATAATGTAAATATTACTCTTACGAATCCCTGTGAGTAGGGTGACGCCGGAAATGCTATCCTTGATAAAGCAGTTTGATGACATGAAGTTGCAAAGCATTCCTTTGTCGCAAAATTTAGAAATTGAAAGGAGGTTGTGTTTGAGTCCTTCAAGAAGAGAAACCTTCTCAATGGTTAGGTTTCCTCTCCTTATAACACCATATCCAATGGTCTTGCCTTTGTTGTTGTCACCAAAGGTTACAGACGGACCACTAACTTCAACGACATCTTCAAGTAATGATCTATCTCCAGTCATATGTCTTGAGCAGCCACTGTCAAGATACCATTCATTATCCTTGGAGTGACCAGCCATGAAGCAGAGGACCTGAAATGTAAACATTAAGAACGAGGTCCCCCTTTATTCCTTGGGTCCTGAAGTTAGCAACCCTTTACGACCCACACCTGCTTGACAGAAGGAGGTTTACTCTTCCTGGCATTGGATGTGAACCGCAAAAGGCATTCTGCAGCCTTGTGACCTAAACCATCACACACAGAACATTTATAATAGCTACAAGCTTCATGAGGTTTTACTAACTCCTTACTCTTCTTAGGAGTTGCATGCGGTTTGGGACAAGGAAGCGATTTTGGAGAAGCAGTTCCAGCTAAGAGTCCGGCTGAGATAAAGGGAACAGGCTTTGGTTTGACCATGTATTTCCTGGGAACGCTATTCCTGCTTTTGAAGGCAGGAGGAGCGGTCGAAGAAGATGCGCGGTCAGGACACGGAGTTGGCAAAGACCACCTTTTCCACCAGGAGCGGTTGGAGCAGGTATGCGACCAATTCCATAAGCCATTTCCTCTTCAGCTGCTTCCATAGAATCCTTAGGTTTCAACACAGAATTCTTTCCATATTGCTTTCCTTTAGGGTAGACATAATTAATTTGTCGTCCTTTACCCTTTCCTTTAGCATGCTTCCCCTTAGGAATTTCTTTAGTTAGTTCCAAAATTTCCTCATCCTTTTCACTCGAGGATGCACACTTCTCCTCTTCCTCAGATCCAAAACCTAGGCCTTCCTTAATTCCAGGAGGAACTTGGGAGTCCATGATTTTATCCTTGGTGGATTGAGACTTGAGCCACGAATCAATAATCTTTTGGAGATCGTTGATTTGGGTTACCAAGTCATCATTCCGGAGTTGAAGTGCAGCAACCTTAGTTTCAAGGATGCGGTTACGATCCAAGAGGAGTCATACTTCGATTTGGTCCTTAAGATTTGAAATTTCGGACTTCATCACGCTTTTCTCCGTCTTGTATGCATTAAGTTCATCATGAGCTAAGCTTAAGGCTTTCTTAAGATTAGAGAATTGATGGATCACCATTTCAGACTTCCTTGAACATCCTTTCATGTTCCATGGGAGAAACCTCTTCCACCACCTTTTTCAAAATTTTCTTTGGAATTGCTTTCGAAGGTGGAGCATTTTTAGATGAGAAAATGGGACGTGAATACGAGCAATTTCCTATCTTAACGCTAGGAGTAAGTTTGATGTCATCATCCAATTTATAATTTGGAAGTTTTGTAAAAACCTCTTTTTCCTCCATATCTTGCAACTCAAATGATTCGAATCCGATTCATCTAAGCGTTTGCAACTAAGCGAGATTAACCTCTTCGGTTTCATCATCACTTCCATCATCGAACTGTTTCAATCCAAGTTGCTAATTCCTTGGAATTCTCTTCCTCCTCAAAGAACCATTCCCTTGCGACGAGAAAATTTCGCAGGAGAGGTTTTCTTTTCATATATTCATACTTAGGCCGTGGACACTCGGATGCAAAGTGGCTGTGTTTCCTACAGTTGTAGCAAACTAGGTCACTCTTTTTCTTTGTATCTGCAGCCCTAGAATATGTTGCAGGAGGTTTGCCTTTTGAAAATAATTTTGTGAAAGGTTTTGATGATTTTCTAAATTTTTGGAATCATTTCACAAACATGGCAAAATCATCATCATCCATCTCGATGAGTGATGAGGTTGAAATGGAAGGATCAGCGGTTTGATTGGATGTAGATGGTTTCTCCTCTTGTTCCACTACGGACATAGAAAGTGATTTGGTTTTCCCTTCTATCTCTTCAATATGATTTAATTTAAGTTCATAGACTCTAAGATTGGCATACAAGTTACTTAACGATCAAGTACCCAATACTTTGGAGTCTTCTAGAGAGGTAGCCTTATTTACCCATCTAGAACCTAAAGCAGATAGGAAATTCATATTGATTTCCTTATCGGTTAAAGTTTTACCAAGAGATCTACAAGCATTAACTACCTCAACATAGCGATCGTAGGTTTGACGCAAGGTTTCGTTGGATTTTCTGTTGAAGTTGTTGTAGGATCTTTCAACAGTGTATAATTTGTTTTCCTTGCACTCTTCGTCACCTTCGAGGTAGCTCTCTATGGCATCCCACATCTGCTTTGCGGTTTTGAGGTACATCACTTTCTGAAGAGTTGAAACGGGGAGGGTTCCAGAAATGATGAACCTAGCCTTGCTGTCCAAGGCAACCAATCTCTTCTCTTCATCCGACCACTCATCTTTTGGCTTTTTGACTTCTGGAGTTTCAGCATTGGTGGTTGCATCAGTGTTAGCCTTCATTGGAATTAGAGGTCCATTGATCACGCACTCCACCAGCATTTCATCTATAGTTTCCAAATGAATAAGCATTCGGCACTTCCAGATGTCAAAGTGGTCTTCGTCCAACATTGGAATGTGTGAATAGTTAACAGTAGTCATTGTCTTTGAGGTTGCCATATTGAATCGGCACACAAGCTGTTAAGCTTGAAAAATAGTGGTTTTAAAATGTGTAAGCTCTGATACCACTTGTTGGTCCCAAAGGTGGCAACAAGGGTGAAAATACAGCTAGAGGGGGGGTGAATAGCTGTAATAAATTTTTTGCCCTCAATTTAAAACTAATCCTCTATACTTACAAAACCGCTTGCAGTGTAAGAAACTGCAAGTAGAGTTATAAAATGCACAGCGGAATAATGAAGTTACAAAGCGGTTTTGAGAGAGGCGGTTTTGCAAAGCGGTTTGATAGTGTGGTTTACTGAAAGTGCAGTTTGCAAAAGTGAAGTCTAGACAATGTTAACTCCAAACACAATTTCACAATAAGGATAACTATATAAAGATCAAACAGAGACAGAGATAAATAATTAGCAAGCACAGAAAATATAAATGCAGTAAAGTATATGAACAAGCTATTTGGAGTGGTTCAATCGATAAACGATCTACGTCCACTACCAAGATGGTTAGTCTTGGATTTCTAAGAGAGATTTTATATTGAGTATTTGAGAGATTACAAAGTACAATAAAATCTTTTCTATGAAGAACAAATCCTAGACTATAACCAGTGTATCTCAAATGAATAAACTATGTGTTTAAACAAGTGAGGTGTGTGTGTGTTCAAGATCAAGGCTCTTTAAATCTGTGAGATGTAGAGCTCAATGATTCTTGAATGTGTTAAGGCTTGATTTACGGCCGGGAATATTTCTTGAAGTATGAAGATGAAGATTCAAAGGACTAAGAATTTACGGCGAGCTTCAACTTCTCATGAACACAAAGCAATTTCTCAAGATTCAAGCAATCTTCAAATGGTGAAAATTAGGGGTATTTATACCCAAGCATCAAGAAACTAGCCGTTGGATACAAATGTTGTAAGGACAAATTCCTTGATGCAATCCCATTGGTCCACAACAACCACTTTTATCCTTTGGAACCGCTTGATGCAGTAAAGCCGATCGGACCTCAGTTGCAATCAAGGTGGTTAGGACATCTGTCACCTTTTTAAGATCCTTGCAGATCTTGTCTGAAAAGTAGTCACGTGACAAGATATGGTAGTTGACTTTTGATATTGCTGACGTGGATTCCAACGGTCAAAAGAGGTTCACTTCAAGTAGCCAATCATTGGAGCGGTTCTGGAGAAAGGCGGTTTGACATGAAAGCTGTTCCACCAGAAGAAGGATTTCCAAGAGTGCGGTTTGCACTTTTGGGATACAGGCGGTTTCAAAAATAGGGGATTACAAGGCAGTTAGGCTACAAGCAGTTCTGCCAAGCGGTTCCTTGATAGGCGGTTTTGAAACCTCAGAACTGCAATCCTTAGGTCCAATGATTCTTGAGCCAGTCTTCAAGCCTAATTTTAACCTATTCTATAAAATGGACTTAGCTAAAAAAAATTGAAGTCTAAGCTTCATTACATAGGGTCCTAAAGTCCTTAAAATAAATAGGAGGTTATGGTATCATTCAAATCTAATACAAAATAGGAGGGTTAAAATAAGCATACCCAACACATATTTTTGTGACGGACTTTGTGGGGGAGTTTATGTGCAATGTGCGTCGTGTTTCGTGACGGGTTTTAGGGCCTAATCCCTTTTTTGAGAAAATTTGTATAGTGTGTGCCGTGTTTTGTGACGGCCAACATGGTGAAAATTATGTGCAATGTGTGCCGTGTTTGTGGCGGGTTTTTTTTTTTTTTTTTGCTTTGTCGTGTTGGGACGGACTTTTTTATGTTTTGCCGTGTTGGGACGGACTTTTTTGCTTTTGCCGTGTTGGGACGGACTTTTTATGCTTTGCCGTGTTGGGACGGACTTTTTATGCTTTCGTTTCCTTTTGGTATTTTGCATTAAGTACTGTGATTGACGTACCTTTGTTGTGTTTACCTGCAGGATAAGGGGCCTTTGTCTGGAAAGGCAAATAAGATGAAGTCTCAGGGTCGCTCGAGGCTGTAGTCGAGCTGTGGCAGCATTTGTCGGATATCTCCAGGGAGGGTAGACCGAGTCCGAAGAGGCTTGTCTTTGGTTCTAGTTTGGGCGCGTTCGTTGAGAACCTTGCCGGGATTGCAGAGATGAGGAAGAACAAGAGCATCTTCATGGCCTTGTCTGAGTATTGGTGGGACACCACGCATACCTTCCATCTGAGCTGGGGAGAGGTGACGGTGACTCCTACCGACTTTGCGGCGATTACTGGGCTTTCCTTCAAAGGAGGGCCAGTGAGATAGCGGGACAGGATGTCCGACGGGACGTTGGCTGAGCTGCTGGGCTTCGTGCCTTCTCCTCGTAGAGGCCTGGGCATGTTATATGGCGATGTGGAGGCGCAGATTACGGCCAACATCGGGGCCTATCGCTGGGGTACCGGCTTGGTGACGGCTGAGCAGCTGGCGCGCTCTTTCTTGTGGTTCGCTCTTTTCGAGACTTTGTTCTCGAATCACTCTACCTTGGCTCCTTTTCCTCTACTAGAGAGCTTGGTGGATTTGGGGAGAATTGGTGAGATTGCTTGGGGCGAGGCAGGCTTGGCTGAGCTCTATTTTTCCTTGGACTGGTTTAGCCGAGGCGTGGCCAGCTCACTGGGATGCTTCGATTTTGCACTGGAGGTATGAGTTTATTGCTGTTTGTGGTTTAGCAGTTTGTCATTTCTCTGTCTTCTTTTGCCCTGAGTTTTATCTGCTTTTGTTGCAGGTGTGGTTTTATGAGATCTTTCGGTGCTTTCCGTGGGATCGGGATGCTGAGGCCATGGAGGCCTATCCTGCTATGCTGGGCTAGGCCCGTCCGTTGAGGAGGAGGAGGACGGTCAGGGGGGAAGCTCACCATCGCATATCGAGATGTGCAGGAGTTCATGGAGAGAGATAGCTCGGCAGAGTTTGAGCTGTACCCCTGGGCTCGATATGGCAGCGATGAGCTTGAGGGTGGTCCCGTGGTGACGCAGTAGAGGAAGATGCTGCGGGGCCTGACTTGTGATGTTATGTACTTGGGGGAGAGGGTCTTCTGGCAGCATGGCCCTGGTGTGCCCCCTATGGCTCTGAGGGATCCACCCTTTGGGATGATGCATCCCCGCGACATGGATGTGCTAGAGTACGACAGGTACCTGGGCGACGTGAGTGCCGAGGAGTTTATTTTGTATGGCGAGGAGTACGGGGCCTTCGTCAGGAGGAAGCTGAGGACGCCACAGGTGTTGGCGAGGGAAAGGCGAGATGGCCCACCACGTCCTCCAGATGTTCCGGTGCCTGGGCCGGACTTCACATATGTACGCGGGGATTCATCGAGGCGGAGGGTGTCGGTACCCGTCCCTGAGCAGGCTCCTGCTGCCTATCGGGTTGACCCGGATACGCCGATGAGTGTGCTTACTCTTTTCCATCTTGGCATCTGTATTTTTCTCTTTTTGTTGAGTATGACTGTATCTCTTTTGCTGAGTGTTTCTTTGGTTGTTTGCTTGTGCAGGTCTCGGGGATATCCTTTGACACGTTGACCCGCTGTTTTTTGGCGATGAGGTCTTTTGCAAAGAAGATGGCGGGGAAGCTGTCTTGCAGGTCTTCGCGGCGTGTGCCGGTGTACGAGCCGATGTCTTCGAGGTATCCTGTGAACGTTCCTCCATCGAGGGCTGAGCCAGGGCCGCAGCAGGAGGGACCCGTTCGGGGGCGACATAGTTTGGATGCACGGACGTCGTCGGGGGTCCAGAGGCCGCCGATTTTTCACCAGTTCTTGCCTACGCATGAGACTCAGGGAGAGGGTTCGTCAGAGCCTTCCTTCTTTGATCCTTTCATCGGGCTCGATCCTGCGGATTACTTCGAGTACTTGCCTCAGGAGGGGGTCCAGTATTCGGATGACGAGGGCGTGGCTGGCGAGTTTGCCGAGATGCCTGACTTCTCGTTTGATGAGGTCGATGATGATGAGTCGGAGTAGGGCTCATTTGCTTTCCCTCTTTCCATTTTTTTGTTTTTTTTGTTTAGCAACAGACATTTTGGTAGCTGTAATAAAACACTTGTATTTGCACAGCAAAGTATTTTATTTTAAGATGTAATGTCGTATTTCGTGATTCTCGGGGATTGTCCTAGGAATTGTTGTTAGTTTATTATTTGTACATGCCACGTGAGCTGGGAGTGCGTCTGTGGGTAGTGTATGCTTGCCGGAAATGGCTTTGGCCAGAATTTGGGCAGTTTGGAGCAAGGTCCTGCTGGGAACAGTGGTTGTTGTACTGTTTGCTGGAAGCGTGGGACCAAGGTGCAAGAAGGTCCGTACGGATCGCCTAGGATGCAAAAAGGTCCGTACGGATCTTCTTTGCTTTTGGGGAAGGGATAAGTGTTTTCAGGATGTCTGAACTTTCCCCACTTCCATTTGCAGTCATTTCGAGCTTTCTTCCCCATTTTCTCTAGGAACCTCCATTTTTGCCATGGATTCTTCGTACGTTCCAAGAGTTTTGCCGAGGCTTTCGAAGGAGCGGCAAGCATACTTCCTTGAGCGGCTGAAAATGTGGATGCGACACCGTATGAGGCATCATAGGCGGGCTTTCGAGGTGAGGTTTCGATTCTGCTCGATTTGGTCCTTTAAGGAGTTGGTTCCTGATTGGGAATTGTTGTGGGCTGCCGCAAAGTTCTGGGACATTAGGAGGCATGTGTATAGCTTCTCCTACAATGAAGTGGCGCCCACTTTCAAGGATTTTCGGGCTTTGATTGGAGGATCGAAGGTGGAGGCCATCTCGCTTCCTTTGATTGGCGGTGCTGTCGTGAGCGTGAAGCTTGCATGCTTTCTTCGGACTTCGTTGGGAGAAGTGCAGGGTATGACCTTTGATTCGGGTCACATTGACATTTCTGCGCTGCCGGAGCAATTTATGAGCGATGACGAGAGCGACATCTCGTGGGATGCATTTGATTTGTGCATGATAGTGACAATTTTCATGGTTGGCTCCCTTGGGGTATGCGACGGCGCTTTGCTGGATGCGGTAGGGCACTGCAGAGCTGGAGAGGATATTGTTCTGTTGGTTCTGGGGGAGACCCTTCACGACATTGATCGTCTGGTGACTGGGGATAGGTTCATGAGAGGGGGAAGCCCCGCTTTGCTCACCTTGTGGCTGCGAGAGAGACTTCAGGCTATGCCCAAGGCTCCGACGTCGTTTAGCCCGTGGTCGTTTGCTCGGTGACCTCTTGTATTGGATATGGATCAGTCCGCCTGGGAGAGATGGAAGGCACAGCTTAGTATGCATCAGATCCGTTGGTGGATTCCGCATTGGGGGATTGAGACTAGGAGGGCCTTTTAGGAAGGGTCCTATGTTTTCAGAGTTCCAGGTTTGTCTTGGTCCTCCTTCTACATTCCGTCGCTTGTTTCCCGGCAGTTCGGGATGAGGCAGGAGCCTTTCTTGGGCTGGGATGACCTTGCCACTACGGAGGTAGCTTCTCTTTGTATGGCAGCTCCAGGTGCTCTTCTGTATTTTCTGAGGGTATGGAAGTATTCCGCTTTCCCTCCTGCGGTGCTCCTTCGACGTCGGGAGAGCGTTATATTGACCACCGAGTACCTGGATTGGTATGAACAGCGTGTTGGGCAGTCCCAAGAGGCTTTGGGGAGCAGGCGTGAAGCGATTTTAGGGCCCGATTGCCATCGCAGCTATTGCCTTAGGAGTGCCAAAGCCTGGTTTGACCCTTAGGATGTTACGGCAGACGCTTTGTTTGACTACGAGACCAGAGTTGACCGACTGACGAAAAGAGGTCCTCTTTTGCAGACTCGCAGGGAGGAGATTCGAGCCGACGCACGAGCGGATGAAGCCCTACGAGATACTGGATTGTTTGACTCTACGGGGAGGACCCCTAATCTCGGATTGAGAGAGACAGAGCTGGCTCGCGTGGAGCGAAAGAAGACTCGCCGGGGACGAGGGAAGAAAGGGAAGAATGGCGAGGGGACAAGCGCAGATGGCGCGGAATGACCTCCTAGGTATCCATTTATTGCATTGTAAACACATTATTTGTTAAATGTATTAAGCTGTCTTTTAGCATGTTGTGAACTTGAGAGTAGACCGTGCTTGAACTCATCAAGAAATGTTGTAATCGTTAGTGATTTGTGATTTACTTTTAAAGCTTTGTCGAGACGTAAGATCTCTTGTTCGCCTTTTATTTCTTTTGTGAGCCTTGATGGCGTCCAGCTTTGGACTTTTCTGTTGTATTTGCGGACTGAAGCAGCCTGGGCCTTGACGGCAATCCCTTTTGCCTGGGTTTTGTGTTTGGATGGGAGGTTGGATGATCCATTGACAAGTCATTTTGACGGTCTTTTCCGTGGCTTCCTTGCCTCTTGTTTGTTGGCATCGGGCTCTTGACCTCTTTTTTTTTGTAGCTTCTGCTTGAGCTCTTTTTTTATTTTTTTTGAACCGCGTGAGGGTGAAGATGAGCCCCTAGCTGGAAAGTTGACATGGGTCAGTCGTTTGATGCTGAGTGACCTTCGCATGTCCTTTGATGTTGCCGCCGTCGTTTGACTTGGTCAAGGTGATGGTGGGGGCATGCTCTTGGAAAGTGTGTAGTTTGATGGAGGTCTTGGTTGACATTCAAACTTTTGACTTTTTTGTGTGTTTTTAGATCGGACCAATTAAGGTTGCCTACGTTCCCCCGGACTAGAGGGCTCAGGTCTGCGTAGTTCGACAGTACATGGAGTACCAAGAGATGCACAGTTGGGTCTTCTTTAGGCGAAGTATCTGCGAAGATTACTTCCATTGACTGTATTCATGAAGGGATTGCCGTCTAGGTCTGTCAGCTTCATGGCGCCTCCGGAGAAGATCTTTTGAACCACGAAAGGGCCGATCCATGTTGGTTCCCATTTTCCCAGTGGGTTGGTTCGAGTGGGAGGCTTTTCTTTGAGTACCAGATCGCCTTCCCTGATGTCTCGGGACTTGACTTTCTTGTCAAAAGCTCTAGCCATTCTGCCTTGGTAGGCTCGAACGTGTTCCATGGCCTTTAGTCGTCGCTCGTCTAGCAGAGCCAGTTCTTCGTGTCGGCTTCGGAGCCATTCGACTTCGTTGATTTTGTTTTCTAGCAACACTCGAAGTGAGGGAATTTCCAATTCCACAGGTAGTACTGCTTCCATCCCGTATGTCAGGGCGAATGGAGTTTCTCCCGTGGCTGTCCTGACTGATGTTCGGTAGCCCCAAAGTGCAAGGTGCAACTTCTCAGGCCAATCACGTCCTCGGGTGGTCATTTTTCGGATGATCCGTTCGAGGGTCTTGTTTGCTGCTTCCACGGCGCCGTTTGTTTGTGGCCAATAGGGAGAAGACTTGTGGCGTGTGATCTTGAATTCGGGCCAGCAGTCTATCGCATTCTACTTCAAAATGGGAGTCGTTGTCTGACATGACCTCGTTCAGGATGCCGTATCGGCAGATGATGTTTTCCTTGAGGAAATGTGTGACTTTCTTGGAGGTGAGCACCTTGTAGGACTTGGCTTCGACCCATTTTGTGAAGTAGTCGATGGCTACCAAGACGAACTCGTGGTCGTTGCTACCTGGCGGAGCGATTTTCTCGATGAAGTCGATTCCCCATGTGGCGAAGGGCCAGGGCGTAGTCATACAGTAGAGATCGTGAGGAGGTAGATGATTGAGGTTGGAGAACCGTTGACACTTGTCGCAGCTTCAGACAAAGTGGATGCAGACTGCCTCCATGGAGATCCAGTAGTAGCCCATCTGAAGAATGATTTGCATCAGGGCTCTGGCGTTATGTGGAGGCCGCAAGCCCCGTTGTGGACTTCGTTCACGAGCTCACTTGCTTTTTCCTGGCTGATGCAGCGTAGGAGCGGTCCCTGGTAGCGTTTTTTGTATAGCATGTCTCCAAGGATGACAAAGTGAGAGGTGAGACGTTTTAGGGCCATGATGCTCTTAGCTTTGACTCCTTCTTTGCGTTGGCCTTCCTCGTTCATGAAGGTGGTTTCCCCGTTTTTGAGGTAATGGGAGATCTGGTTGACATGAAATGTTGGTGAGGAGGCTTCCAATTTGCGTCTCTTTGGCTCTTCAGCAGTTCTCCAAATCTATCATGATTAAAACCTTCTCGGCAGCTTGGGCCCGGTTTTCCTCTCGTTTGACAACATGCTTAAATGTTTGTTTAATGCACTCGTTCAATTAATGTGTCTGCTTCTTTGTTAGATGAATTGTTATTAACTTGTTTGTGAGTTAGTTAATTCATCATTTGTTAAAGATGCAATGAAATGATATTTTAGAAAGGTCGGACCTTTTATTGAAAGCGTAGAGAAGATACATTGTTGATCATGGACTCACTATCTTCGGGCGTAGAGCCGTCGGATGACTCAAAAGACGTGAATTCCTAGACAACATGACTCGAAGCTAGACTCTAGGCGACGAGGGATTGGACCAGGCTTCATTACTCTTTGCGGCCTGTAGGTCAAGAGAGGGTGGCGATGGCTTTGGTGGCCATTCTTCAGTTGATACGGATCCCGGAGGATAGCTTGCTTGTGGTTCGACTTCAAACCAGATCGCGGAGGTTTTTGGTTGCTCCTTTGATGATGTCCCTCCATTGGTGTTGCTGCCCGACCTTGGGGGACCTTGATGGTAGAAGTCGTTGAGAGCTTCTTCTAGGAGGGCGAAGCATTCGCTGATTCGGAATTGATTCTTGCTGATGTTGATTATCTTCATAGAATATGCTTCCTTATCTGGGATATTTGCTTGAACGACATTTACGATGTCTGAATCGAGGGGGCATGCTATCTCTCCTTCTCTGATTAGGCTTTGGAGGAGGTTGCGCCATTGTTCTTCCAGGTCAGACACCGGGATGTTGAATTGGACTATGCTGTGATGGTTGTCCCCGTGAGATCTAGCGTGTCGGCAAGAGGGTTGTCCTGCACCAGTGGGTCGGTGATGAGCAAATTTTCTTCAAGAGGGTTTTCAGCGAAGTAGGGGTCTACTCCTCGGTCAAGCTCCATCTGGGCGTCTATCTCTTGATCCTCTTTCAAGCATTCTTCGCAGTCGCATATTTCGGAGTTGTCATCTTGGCCCATGAGCTCTTCGATCTCTAGCTCCTCACGGCTTAGAGCGTGGATGTAGGGATCCACTTCGTAGTGGGACAGGACTGGAGACTCACCTGCAGAGGAGTATCCGGTCATGTCAGGACCTTCTTCTGGGTCGTAGCTTGCTGGCCAAGCGCTTGACATCGTGCTGCTTCCGCGGATCACCTCGAGGTTTCCATTGGCATCGATGAATTTCACACATTGGTGAAGAGTAGATGATACTGCTTTCATCTGATGCAGCCAAGGTCGTCCCAGCAGGGCGGAGAAGGTTGGTTTGATTTCCAAGACTTGGAACTCCACCGACTCCAATTGTGCGTCGAATTGGATCCTCAGATTGATTACTCCTACGACAGGGCATGGAGTGGAGTCGTAAGCTCGGATTATCCGGGGCGAAGGTCTCATCAGGGAGCGGTCGACGCAGAGTCGTTTCAGTGTACTCAAGGCAATGATGTTGACTGCGGAGCCGTTATCGATCAAGACGTTCGGGAGGTAGAACATCTCTATCTTTATGAGGATGAGGAGGGTCTCGTTGTGTCTGTTTTCACATATCGACAAGTCTGCGTCTGTGAAGGCTAGACCGCTTCCGGTGCTGCCATTCGATTCAGCCTCCTCCGGGGAGCATTCGATCCATCCATTGGTGTGTCTTGATCATGGCAGAGATCGTAGAGAGACACTCGCCCTTGGGCGTTCTTGCCTGGATTCCCGGTCACGGGACCGTTTGACTCTGGTTTCCCATTCCCAGTCGTAGCGGGATAGCATGTTGACGGTTTCGGAGATTTCAGAAGGCCTACTCTCGCCTGGAGTTTCATCGAAGGCTATCGTGTTCACCCTGTCGTTTCGGGGGAATGGATTTCCAATGGTGTTGGGGCCACGGGGGCGTTCCAACTTTCCCTCTTCAATTAGCCCCTGGACCACTTGCTTTAGCACGAAGCAATTGTCAGTGGTGTGACCGGGGTAATTGTGGAAGGCGCAGTGCTTGCTCATATCCATGTTGGGCTTGAGAGTCTTTGGTTGGAATTCTCGAGAGGCTTGAGAAGATTTCGCTTTACCAATGCTTTGAATACTTGGCCCAGAGGCATTTCGAGGTTGTCGAAATGCTGGAATTGTGGGACACGAGGGGGATTGTTGTTCCTCGGGGGTGCCTGATCACGGTTTACTTGAGCTCCATTTTGGATGTAGTATATCTTTCCGGCTGCTTCTTTTCCTTTGTTCGGGACAGGTGCTGAATTTGAAAGGTTTGTCGGATAGCGGTAAGACGAAGCAGGGGTTGCTGTTGTCTTCTGAAGGCTCAGGGTCTTTTCGAACTTGGTTCCGGCGTTGACCATGGCACGGAGATCTGGATAGAAGTGATGGCTGATCAAGGTCCTCAGAGATAGTTTGAGGCAAGAATTGAATATGTCCATTTGCTCTTCCTTGGAAAGCGGATCCATTATCTTGCTTAGCTTCCAGTTCCATCTTTTGTAGAACTCACCCACAGGCTCGTCATCCTTTTGTTCGGTGGCTTGCAGATCGTGGCGGTTTGTCTCCCACTCAAGGTTGGCGCGGTATTTCTCCAGGAAGATCTCGCTGATTTGGTCCCACATGGAGCGGTTTTCTGCCTTTACGTTGAGGAACCACCTTAGCACTGTGGATTTGAGAGAATGCTGGAATTGATCTGCCATTATTGTGGGGTTTCCCCTTTGGCTCTCATTCCCAAGACATAGGTGTCGATGTGGGTTTTTGGGCATTCTGTCCCGTCAAACTTTTCCATTTCCGGCATCCTGAATTTCGGAGGAAGCAGGACCACCTTATTTGGATCAGTGAGCATGAGGGAGTCCTTTCGAGAACTGGCTAGTTTGCCTTGCATGTCCTTCATTTGCTCGATCAACCAAGCCATATGGGGATCGGCAGGTTGAGGCGGGTTGCCGTTTTCGGGGATGGAAACCGAAGATGGAGGTGGATTGGCCGATGGGATCGCCATTCGGGAGTCTTGGGGAGGTAGTTAAGTGTATACCATCCCGTACCCTGGAGTGTTAAAATTAAGGGCATGATTGCCCGGGCCGCTAAGGTTTGTGTTTGGGAATTAGGGAAATGTTTCATTAGCCCCAAGTGGCAGACCAGCGGGTGGTAGGTTTGAGATGTCGGGATATCCGCTTGGGATGCCCGTCCCAGGTAAGCATTGGGATTTTTGGCTATGGCTACGAGGCTCGTATAGAGGCAGAGGATTGAATCATGGGGGATACCGAGATGCATTGGGATCTGGTGGAGCAGGCACGTATGTGTGTTGTTGATATTGAGCTTGGGGCGCAGGGCCGAGAAATTGACTGTGCTGAGGCGGGCACGTCGGAGCTGCTTGGCTGATGCCTGAGTGGAGCTTTGAGCGAGAGCTTCTTTGCGTTGCTGGGATCTCGTAGCTTGGGGGAGGTGGGACCTGCTGATAGCTTTGAGGACCCGGGGGAGCTGGTATTTCTTCGTATTCTATGAGGACGAAGGTCCCATCAGGTTGGGGAACAGCAACGGTTCCTCGAAGGCGCAGGGTGTCTACGATCCAGGCTTTCTGCTCTTCTTGGCGCTTCTTGAGAGTGTCGAAGGCTCGCAGCACCTCTTCCATTGTCTGAAGGTTTCTTAGTGGCAGGGTTCCGTTTCCCTCACTGTTATCTGTTGATCCTGCCATGGGGGAGTAGCCGACTGTTCGGACCGCTGAAACGGAAGGGCTATCGGACCTTGTGACCTCGATACTGAAAAGGCGGCTGCCGGGTACTCTCAACCACTCTCGGTTCGCTGGAGGGGGTGACGGGTAAGGTTTAGACATGGGAAGGCCTTTTGGATAAAAAAGGGGGAAAGCTCACGTGACATGCAGTTTCCGCCTTTTATTTATGATTTTTTTTGTTGTTTTAATTTACTTAAAACAGTGTTTTCTCAGAATTCTAGGTAGGTTGGAAAAGATTGCTCTTCTTTTTTGCAACTATGCTAGATCCTGGGTCAGTGGAGACCATCTGTGCGGCTATAAGCCTCTCGTCTTGCACCTGTATTTCGACATCCCGGGGTGGACAGCCCCGGGCGAGGGTCCTATAGGGCAAGCAGTTTCCACCGACCTAAAAGAAAAATCAAACCTAAGGATCGAGCCTGTCATGTTCGTTTTAATGCGTTAGCCATGTGAATAGTGAGCCGAGCCGGCCCCTGAGTCAAGATCTGGTCGAGAGTTCGGCATGACCTCTCCTTACCTTGCTTGCGCAAGGGATCTGTGACGTTAGGTGTTGGCTGGGTCATATCGTCATGGCTTGACATATTAAAGGCTTGATGACATGGTGTCATGTGGGCATGGATGTATATCCGGGACGGAACATCGTCTGGGTGTAGCTTCGGAAAATCAAGATCAGGTCAAGATTTTAGCATGACCTTTCATCGCTTTGCTTGCGCAAGGGATCTTGAGTTCCGAGCTTCGACTCAGAAAATGGCCGGAATGGGATATGTATCCAGGCTGTATGACACGGACTGGTAAAAACCAACCGAGTCTGGACAGAGTGTGACGCAAGCGTGCATGGTTGACACTGGCTAGGATGGGATTTTTGGAATGATCCCGTGCGCTTCCGAGAGACGTAGGAAGGCCAAACGAACTACAACTGAGACCACCCCGGGTTAAGGGTTGTAGTGTGCAGTGTATTCAAGGCAGCAGTGCGCGTAGCGTGCGGTGTACTGAGGCAGCAGTGCGAGTAGCGTGCGGTGTACCGAGGCAGCAGTGCGAGTAGTGTGCGGTCTCTAAAATTCTTTTTCTGAGTAAAACAGAAGTTTTTGAAGAATTTTAAATGTATGTACACAGATGTATATTGATGCATTTTTTTTGTATTTTTATTTTTTTTTGTAAAATAAAAATGTAAAGCACATGCACACACACACAATAGTTAAAGAAAGGGGTAAAATGAAAGTTTGACCCTCATCATCGTTTTAAAAATCTTTTGTTTTGTTTAAAAGTTCTTTAAAACAAAATATTTTCCAGCAGAGTCGCCAACTGAAATTACCCGGATCCGGCTCGCGCGCTGGCCCCGGCATCTCGCATTGTTGAAATTGCCCGGATCCAAGAGGCGCAGCGATTGCGACCCGGCATCTGGCATTTCGTTTTTTGTTTTGGTCGGTGGAGGTGTCTCGCTGTGTTTTTGCTTTGTAGAGTCGCCACGCCGTATTGATTAAGCCCAAAACATTGAAAAAAGGCATCAATTTAAAAATAAATTGTTTTTCTGTGATGAGATTTTTGAGTTCGGAGGTCAGGTTACTCCTCGGGAAGAGAATATTAGAATATTAGAGCTCACCCGAGTCGCCTCGTAAAAACGAGTCTTTCGGTACCCCTTCTTTCTTTAACTGTTGTGTGTGTGTGTGTATGTGCTTTTAAAAATGCATGCTGTATCTGAAATTACCCGGGATCCGGCTCGCGCGCGGGGCCCCCGTGCATCTCGCATTCGTCGCTTTTCGGGAAGTTTGCCCGGATCCGAGAGGCAGCGCGTTCGCGCCCCGGCATCTGGCTTATTCCGCTTTAGCGTTAGTTGGGAGGTGTCTCGCTGTGTTTTGCTTTGTAGAGTCGCCACGCCGTTTTTATTGTTAAGCCCAAAACATTGAAAAAGGGCATCAGTTTAAAAATAATAATAAACTGTTTTTGTGTGATGAGATTTTGAGTTCGGAGGTCAGATGACTCCTCGGGAAGAGAATATTAGAATCTTAGAGCTCACCCGAGTCGCCTCGTAAAAACGAGTCTTTCGGATACCCCTAATATTCTTTAAATGTTGTGTGTGTGTGTGTGTGCTTTTAAAAATGCATGTTGTATCGGATGTCTACATTGTACACTATGTATTGAAATGTATTGAAATAGTAGTGGAAGGAAGCCTTACCAATGTTGGTTCGTGTCTGTCTTCCGCTGGGGAATAGTGTTTGAGGATGGAATGATGTTCCGGCACGGACCGGGATTGCTTCGGGAGGGGACGGTTGTCTGCGGACAGAGTTTCGGCGTGAGTTGAGATTGTAGGCTGCGTTAGGGCAGAGGTTCGGCGTGCGTTGAAATCGCAGGGATTACTCGGGTAGAGTTTCGGCGTGCGTTGGGATGGCAGGAGTCACTCGGGCAGAGTTTCGGCGTGCGTTCAAGCTACCGGTTTGACTCGAAAAGAGCCGGGACACCATGAAAAGACCAGGCAAGGCCTCGGAGTACCACGAGGGGCCTTAGAGTACCTCGAGAGTGCCTCGGGGCAGCGCGGGAGCGTCGCGGGAGCGCTCGGGGAGGCTTCGGAGCACCACGAGGGGGCTCGAAAGGCCTCGGAAGGATCCGAAAGGGGCCGGGATTGCCTCGAGAGGACTTAGAGGGGTGCCAGAAGGCTAGGGGAAGAAGAGAGAAGAGGGAAATGTGTGAAAATGAGGGAGGGGGAGCCCTCTATTTATAGTGCCAGAAAAATGCAAAGAGGTCCGTACGGACCTCCTAGGTTATCCAGAATTTTAGTTTTCCTCGATTTGAGGGAATATGTGATAATTGTGAATATTCTGGAATGATGGTGTCCCCTGTGCAAAGAGGTCCGTACGGACCATCTTGGCATGCAAAGAGGTCCGTACGGACCAACCATGCATGGGGGGTAATGATTTCTTCGGGATTTGAGGGAATATGGTGGACTTTAAGGGGATTCAGTAATTATTGCAACAAAGAGGTCCGTACGGACCTTATTTGCTTCTCCAATTTCATGAAAATTTCCAAAAGGTCCTTTTGTCCCTTTTTATCCCAGAAAGGCTCCTCCCTTGGTTTGGTTGAGGGTTTTTTGAGGGTTTTGAGTGCCATAGGTCTTCGAGACTGTGTTTGTGAGTCTGCGGTGTTTCCTATGTGCTCGAAAAAGGGTGATCCAGATTGGGGTACTTACAGTATCGGATGTCTACATTGTACACTATGTATTGAAATAGTAATGGAAGGAAGCCTTATCAATGTTGATTCGTGTCTGTCTTCCGCTGGGGAATAGTGTTTGAGTATGGAATAGTGTTCCGAGACGGACCGGGATTGCTTCGGGATGTGTGATGATCTGTCGCCATTTTCGCGGGAAGGAATTCGATTTTTCGTTGTTTCTTTGAAAAAAACCAAATAAAACCCGGGAAAAAAGAACGGAGTCGCCACGCCATTTTTGTTTTAAGGGCCAAAACTTTGAAAAAAGCCCGAGATCAGAAATTTGGGTTCGGAGGTCATGTTACACGCCGGGAAGGACGTTAGTGTGCACCCGGAATGTCTCGTAAAACGAGTCTTCCAAGCTGAAAATCATTTGTGTGTGTGTATATGTGTGTGTTTTGGCCAAAATAAGTTGAAACTCAGAAAAGTAAAAATTGGGATATCTTTTTAAGACTTTAAACTGATCCCATGAATTTTTGGAAGATTTTTGGATTGAGATTTGGTACTCAAAAGACCTTTTGAAGTTGAGAGCCACTTCTGCCAGAATGAAAAAGGCAGTGGACCTTTGATTTTGAAATGGATTCAAGGGTCTTAAAACTTCATAATCTGGATAAACTCAGAGAATGAAAGTTGTTCTAGACACCTTAAATAAGATTTGTACGAAGGAATTTTCCATTTTGGAGAAGATTTGAGGGGTCAAAACCTTCTGTAAACCTCAGATATGAGATCTGGATTCCCAGAAGCTGATGAACTAGCCTCTGAAAGAAAATTTGAAAAGAGGAGTTTTACTCACCCAAAAAATAAAGTAAAAATATGTATGGAAAGATCTGGATGTTGTCTACAAAAGGTGTTTTGTAGTCAACACCAAATTCCACATTTATCTGTGTCCAAAAAATTAGACCATGGACTGAGGTCTGAGAAAATTGCTACTGGACAGCAACTTCTCAAGAGAGAAAATGTGATTTTAAAGGGGGTTTTGCATCCATGCTTGTCCCCATTTCCCTAGGTTTTGGTTAGTGATCACTTGACATTTTAGTGGTGAATCAACTATACCAAACCATCCTTGGGGTACATTAGGACTAAGCATTTCATTTGCTTGGGAAGGGGATTTTTATCCTTTGAAAATGAGATTTGATGCTTGAAAATGGTTTTTAGGGTTTTGAAAATGAGTTTTCTTTGCAAGAAAGTAAGAGAACTTGAAAATAATTTTGATCTTTGTAGAAGATCATCCATGGAGATGGTCTTCCATGGTGATCTTCTTAGATCTAAAGCAAGAAGATGAAAGAACTACATTTTGTAGTTTGCAAATGCATGCATGGTTGGAGTTTAGGGTAAGGAGAAGGAGGGTTTACCAATCTTCCTTGTGTTCTTGAGTTTTTGGCTTGAGTGTATGAGTGTTTAAGGCTTAAATATGAGAGTGAGTGGATGAGTGTGAGTTGGGAAAGATTGGAGAGAAAATGGTGACAATTCTTGAAGAATTCTCACTGTTTTCTCTCTATATTTCGCCAGAGGTTCGGTGCAATTGGTGTTGTGGCTCCTTATTTTTGTGACTGGAGGGCTCAATTTATAGCCCTCCTGAAATGACAAACTCATCCGCGCGGACAAGTCCCTTCGCGTGCACTGTTCATTAAATGCAGCTTCAGGCTTTGGACACAAGGAATATTTCTTTTTGAAATTTGAATTATACAGCCAGTTTATTGTTTCCAGCCATTTCTATTTGTGGTTTTATTCCTTTTGTTTTACTTTTTGAGATTCTTTTTGAGGTTTAACCTTAAATAACAATGCCCATTTTACCCTCACTTTGTTAGAAAAGTTAGGATTGTTAGGAATTGTTAGAAATGTTATAACTTTCGTTAATTTTCTAACGAAAATTCTAACAAGCTCAAATTGGAGCACTTACAGTAGCCCCTCGGCGACGGCGCTTTCGAAGGAAGCGGGGTCGTCGATAAGAGTAAGGCTCCATATTTGGCGGGATGATCGAGTGATCGGGTGGCTGAACCTAGCGATAGGCTACCTACGTATCCCGAATGGGAATCAATCCGGCCGTAGTTCGGGTCTTTGACCCTGGAGATGATGGCGTTTTAGGTGCCTCGAACCTGATGAGCGAGTTCTGCAGTCGGTTGGTGGAAAGAAACTCTGCTGGGGATAAGAGATGACCCTTTTCGGTCTGATGGCTATCCGCTCTGCTGGGGATAGGAATGACCATTTTCGGCCTGATGGCTATCCGCTCTGCTGGGGATAGGAATGACCATTTTCGGTCTGATGGCTATCCGCTCTGCTGGGGATTTTTGTGATTTATCGTTTTCCTAGTGATAGCGTCTTAGGTGCCTCAAACCTTGGAGATGGCGTTTTAGGTGCCTCGAACCTTGGAGATGGCGTTTTAGGTGCCTCGAACCTTGAAGATGATGGCTTTTTAGGTGCCTCGGACCTGGATGATGGCGTTTTAGGTGCCTCGAACCTTGATGATGATGGCTTTTTAGGTGCCTCGGACCTTGGAGATGGCGTTTTAGGTGCCTCGAACCTTGATGATGATGGCTTTTTAGGTGCCTCGAACCTTGATGATGATGGCTTTTTAGGTGCCTCGGACCTTAATTTGAAATGGCCTTTCGGTGGACTTCGTCTGCTGCCGAAGGAGAGGGTGACCGTTTTGGTCGAGGGGCTGGACCTAATGATAGGCTACCTACGTATCCCTAGTGGGAATCAAGCCCTTTCGTAGTTCGAGTACTACTCGAGATTCCGTTGGCTTTTGGGATTCCGTTAACTTTGCTGGGGATTTTGTTAGCCTTTGCTGGGAAAAAATTGGACGTATTTGTCTGGGAAATCGGTCTTACGTTTTACTGCCGGGGATGATTTTGATGAAAGATACGGGATCTCGTTATCTTTCTCGGGGCACTCGGTCTTACGTTTTACTGCCGGGGATGATTTTGATGAAAGATACGGGATCCGTTATCTTTCTCGGGGCACTCGGTCTTACGTTTTACTGCCGGGAATGATTTTTGATGAAAGATACGGGATCTCGTTATCTTTCTCAGGGAGATCGGTCTTACGTTTGACTGCCTTGAAGGATTTTGGTGAAAGATACGGGATCCGTTATCTTTCTCGGGAAGATCGGTCTTACGTTTGACTGCCGGAGATTGATTTTCTTGACAAGGGGCTGACTTTGGTTAACTTTGGTTAACTCTGTCAAGTTGGGGACTAAACTGCAGAGTCCCAGATTTTTAAAGGGCAAGAGGGTCATTTTGACCCTGACAATCCTATCCGCGCGGATAGGAGCGTGTTCCAGGGTTTTTAAATGAGGGGCCGCCCCCTTTCTCCTTCCCCAGTCTGTTTTTACAGAAAATTACGAGAGAGAGAGAGAAAATCTGCAAATCCGCCATTGTTGGGCAAAAAGGCTTCGAAATCTTCCGATTTTCTTCGATTTTCGAGCAATGGAACACGGGGAAGGTGCTTTTCAAGGCCAAGGACGTGGCCCGGTGGCGGAGAGACGATTGGAGCTCGTCCGAATGAGGAGGCATTATACTCTTTCGCAATCGATTGCGGAGGAGCCCTACCCCGATGCTTGGTAACATTGGGCTTCTGATCCAAGTCTCCGAACGGTATACTTCGAATCTTTTCATTCCCTTTGTTGATTTCTTGTTTGAAATTTGAATTTTGGGTGATTTTTGAATTTTTTTTTTCGAAAATTATGCAATGTTCATTGTCTTGGATTTGATTTTGATGCTATGCATGTTGCAATGAATTTGTTGGTGTCCCGAATATGCATTTTGCTTGGGAAAAGAATTGGCATTTTTGCCACACATTTTTTTTTGTATCCGAAAATTGCATGTGAAAATTCGAAGATTGTGATGATGATTTTTTTTTTTGAAATTGAATATTGATATTGATGAATGATGCAATGCATGCATTTTGTTTGGAGAGAATGGGCATTTTGCCAATATGAGATGTATGTATGTTTATGATTTTTTTTTTTGAAAAGTGGGACGGATTTTTCCTCCCGCTGCATGTAAGATGGATGATATGCATGTATGCATTTTTTTTTTTTGAAAATGGGACGGAGTTTTATTTCCGTCAACTTCTTGTAGGATATGCATGTATGCATTTTTTTTTATTGAAAATTGTTGAATGGGATTTGCTGAAAACTGTCTTTTCTGTGAGAAAAATGGGGCTATGTCTATTGCATGCCGTTATGCTGCCGAAAATTTTTTTTTTTTTTAATGCATGTGTATGCCTTTTTTTTTTTTTGTGCAAATGCAAATGCAATTTTTTTTTGATATTTTCTCTCTTTTTCTTTTTTGCAGGGCGGAAACCGTTTTGTGACGGAGCAGCTGAACAAAATGAAGACTCGAGGATCAGTGGAGTCCGTAGTTGACCTGTGGGATCGGCTTCCGGATGCGGGCCGAGGAGCTTTGCCGAGTCCGAGACAGATTGTTGTTGAGACCGGGCTTTGGGAGTTCGTTGAGTGCTTGAGGGGGCTGGTCAAGTTCCCTAAGAGCAAGGGCCTGATGTTCGCTTTAGCGCAGCACTGGTGGGATGCGACCCACACGTTTCACTTCTTCTGGGGCGAGGCTACGGTTACGCCTTCCGACTATGCTGCGATCACGGGTTTGTCCTTTAATGGACGCAGCATTGAGTGGCGGGACGGCTACAGCGATGCTGATCTGCAGGCTCTTCTGGGATTTTCCCTATTCCCAAAAAGGGGATGGGGATGGAGTATGCGGTGGTCTACGGGAAGATCGTGGAGACCATTGTGAGTTACGAGGTGGGGAGGAGAGGATAGGCGCCGATCGATTGCCGGGGCCTTCTTGTGGTTTGCCTTTTCGAGCACCCTTTTTGGACATGCTTTGAGGGGACGGCAGTCTTTGCCTTCTTGAGGTCCTTGGAGGACATGGAGATGGCCGGAGATGTCTCGTGGGGAGAGGCCGGGGCGCGAGCTTTACTTTGCTCTTGATAGGTACAGTAGGAAGGCTGTGAGCTCCTTGTATCGCTTTGAGTTTGCCTGGAGGTATAAGCTCTCTTTTTGCTTTCCCTCTTTTTTTTTTTTTGAGCACACACTTTTCTTTTGACGGATTGATTGGATTTTTACCTTTCGCAGTATGGGCGTTGGAGTTTTTCCACGTCACGATGTGGCGACGGCGGCGGAGTACGTCGGGCGTATCCGGCCATGCATTCTTGGTCCAAGCATGCCGGGAGAAGATAAGCTCCAGAGGGCGTACGACTCTCGGGTACGCGGATTGCCTTCCTTTGACGGAGGCCGAGACGGATGAGGGGATGATATTCTTCCCCGGGATCGCTTCGAGGTGGCGCAGTGAAGGGCGCCGAGATTTGCTGTGCGGCAATGGAGGATTCTCGAGAGGTCCGACTGCGATGCATATTATCCGAGAGAGAGGGTGACGCGCCAGCATGGCGTGAACTCGCCTTTGAGGACACCGGTGGAGCCTCCCGCCGATATGATGCACCCGAGTGACAGATTCGTGACTGGGATGACTACCGAGCCGCCGGCACTTCTCGGCATTTGTGGCGACCGAGCCGTACCCGTATTTGTTTTGAGGAGGCCGAGGATGCCTCGGGTTACGGATAGAGAGGGGCTTGGGATCCCGCGGTACCCTCGGACGGATTTTTCATATATCCAGGATGGGGTCCGATTGAGGGTGCAGATCCCTCAGCCTGAGCGGCTTCCACGAGCTTTCCGGCCTCGTCCGGGTATGAAGGTATGGCTTCACCTTTTCCCCTTCTTTTTTTTTTTTTGCTTTTGTCTTTTCTTTTCTTTCCTGTCATCATTTTTTTTTCGCTTCAACTGTTTCTGACGCTTTTGCTTTTGTGCAGTTTTCGGAGGTGGTCGTCGAGAAGCTGACGAAGCAAGTGATCGGAGCTAAGAGATTCATCAGGAGGATGGTCGCTTGCGGGGCTCCTCAGCTAGAGCGAGGCGACCACGGCCGGCGCCCGTCGACGGGAGGCTTCTCCTATTCGCTCGTAGACTTCTTCAGAGACTCCTCTCGTCTCCTCTCCTTAATCCCCGCGCGGTGCTGCCTTCGGATCACGTCATTCTCGGGGATCCACACGGGGCGGGGACACGTTTGGCGGCATGGTGGGTCGTCTTCGTACGTCCAGAGTCCGACGCCTTCACCTTTGGATACGATTTTTTCGCAGATCTCGGCTTGCCCTATCGGAGCGTGCCGGTTGGTCCCGACGAGCCTCTTCGGAGACGAGGACGATTGAGCCCGAGATTTTCGGGGCTCCTGAGGAGGCGGGCCCTAGTCGCAAGAGGAACCGGGACGGGCGTCGGGCGCTAGGGATTCCGATTGATTACCCCCCGATTTTTTTTTTTTTTTTAGACCGATTTTCTGAGATTTTGAGATCTATGACTGGGATTGAGATTTGTACAGCTTATGCACATTTTTTTCTTTTTTTTTTGGGATGTAGTAATTTAGGATTTTATTGATGTTTGTTTGTTTTTTTTTTATGCACACTCTTTTTTTTGGAATGTAATAATTTAGGATTTTATTTTATGAATGCAATGCAGTATGAATGCAGTGTTGCATGAGCCTTGTTTTTTTTTTGGCAAGGGTGTTAGTGTTTGGTATATGGACTGGTTTGGGGAGGTTTTTTGCACAGGTTTCGAGCAACCGGGACGGAATATTCCTCTTTTGGTGTAGCAGCTTGGACTGTTGCAGATTTTTCTGATGGAAAGCAATCTCATCCGCGCGGAGGAGTCCTGCATCTGACAGTGTCCTTTAATTTTGCTTCAGATCTGGTCTCACTTTATTTCAAATTCAAATATCCTCTTCAACCTCCAGTCCAAACAGCCATTTTCGGGGAGAAAGAGAGAAAAACCATGGAAAATCTTAGAAAAGCTCCATCAAAATTGTCCCAAGAATCCCAAATGTCATTCTTCAACAAGTTCAAGGAATGGTCCCGGGAGATTATGTATGAGAGAAGGTCCTTCTTTGAAGAAAGGTATAAGGTGAAGTGCTTATGGTCTCTCAAGGAATTGATTCCGGATTATGAGCTTTTGAGGGCTTCTTCCTCATTTTGGGATACTAGAAGGCATGTCTTCTGCCTTTCCTTCAACGAGATTGTTCCGACTGTCGAAGAATTTCGGGCCTTGCTTGGTGGTCCGGAGGTGGAAGAGATAGCGGTTCCTTTGCCCGGAGGGGATTCTTTTGTTGACAGATTGTGCGTCCTCCTTCATCTTTCCCCGGAGGAAGCGCAAGGTATGATCCGTGGTCCCGATCATTTTGATATTTCCGGCCTTCCCGATAGGTTTAGGGGCCTAGGCTTGGTGGATGATGCCTATTGGGATGCCTTTGCACTTTGTATGTTTGGCACCCTGTTCATGGTCTATTCCTTTGGGATCTGTCATCGATCTCTGCTAGATGTTGTCGTTCACTGTCGCACGGCGAGATGTCGTTCCTTTGATTCTCGGGAGACTTTTCATGCTCTTGATAGGGCTGCTACGGAAGGCGGTATATGCGCGGGCGGCCCGTTCCTCTTGACCACATGGGCGATGGAGCGTTTGGGGATTCTTCGGGAAACTCCCGACATGATCAAGCCTTGGACATTTGCCGGGAGGGGGTTCTTTGTGGATTTCGATGATCGGGGCTCATGGGAACGTTGGATGGCTGGTCTCCGGACGTAAGACATCGGATGGTCGGTGCCTTCTTTGGCGGGTGGAGACTCGCAGAGTGCTTCAGGGATGGGTCTCATGTGGTCATGCTTCCGGGGCTTTCTCGGTCCGGCTTCTATATTCCGGCTTTAGTTACGAGACGGTTTGGCTGGAGCAGGTTCCTTTGGGGGACTTTGATGATATAGCCACGGGGTGGTGGCTCCTGTTTCTATGGATGATCCCTCGGTGTTTCCATTTCTTTCCCGAGCATGGAGGTATGATGCCTTTCCTCCTCGGGTTATTCTCAGCGTCCGAGACCGGTGTTCTTGACCACTTGGTACTGGATTGGTATGAGAGGCATGCAGGAGAGACTCGGGTGGCTATTTTGAGACGGCGTGAGGCCATTGTGGGTGCGGAGGACTGTTGTTTCGAGAGGAGGAGGGCCGAGGCGAGGGCCAACCCTCATGATAGGAGCGGGGACGCTGTGACCGACTATGAGGCTTACGTCAAGAGACGGAGAGGAGGGCTCCTATGCTACCGGCTAGGCTACGGGAGATGAGAGATGACGCTAGGGCTACTAAGGCCCCGGCAGAGGCTGGTTTGATAGATCCTGTTCCTATACGCAGCTTGGTAGGAGGAATACCGACATTTTTCCGGTTCAGAAGAAGAAGACTCGAAGGGGAAGAAGAGGGGAGAGGCCAAGACGAGTGGCTTGGAGTGACTACGAGTTTTCCGAGTATCCCTTTCTTGTCATGGCAGACACATTAATTTGATTATGTATCTTAGTTTTCTTTTAGCAGGTTGCCAGTTGTAGGAATGAATCGGGCTTAGACTCATCAAAGAGCTTTTAACTTGTAATGAATATTTGAATTGCTTTAGAGTTTTTCGAGACGCTTTCATGGTCTGATCAATTGTATTGATGTCAAAGTATGACTTTTATTTGTGCTTTAGACCGAACCGTTTTCGGCTGACTACGTTCCCCTCATTTTGAGGAGCTCAGGTCTTCGTAGTTCAACCCGGTCGATTTTTTTGTTTTTTTTTTTTTTTTTTTTTTTTTTTTTTTTTTTTTTTTTTTTTTTTGTTTTTTTTTTTTTTTTTTTTTTTTTTCGGTGCAACCCTGTTTTTTACCTAGGCCGCCCTTTTCGGGTTTTCAACCTAGTTGGGTATTACTCTTTTAGCACTCTCTTCTTTTTGTTTTTTTTTTTACGCGTAGTATCTGCGCAGCTTGTCACCATTTACTGGGTGTACAAAGGGGTTCCCATCGAGGTCTGCAAGTTGCATGGCTCCTCCGGAGAAGATCTTCTGGACTACAAATGGCCCGACCCATACAGGCTCCCATTTGCCGAGGGGGTTGATACGGACTGGGGGCTTTTCTTTCAAAACGAGATCCCCTTCTCGGATCTCCCGATGCTTTACCTTCTTGTCAAAGGCTCTGGCCATTCTTCCTTGGTAGGCTCGGATGTGTTCCATGGCCTTCAGTCGGCGTTCATCTAGCAGGGCCAATTCATCATGGCGACTCTGGAGCCATTCGACCTCGTTGATCTGGCTTTCCAGCAGTACGCGGAGCGAGGATTTCCAATTCGATTGGGAGCACGGCTTCCATTCCGTATGTGAGGGCAAACGGTGTTTCCCCGGTTGCCGTTCGGCGATGTTACGTAGCCCCAGAGTGCCAGGTGTAACTTCTCGGGCCAATCTACGCCTTGGACAGCCATTTTCCGGATGATATTTTCCAGAGTCTTGTTTGCCGCTTCGACGGCTCCGTTGGTTTGGGGCCCTGTAAGGAGATGACTTGTGACGGGTTATTCGGAATTACGCCGGCGGCTGTCGCATTCCCCTTCGAAGTGGGATCCATTATACGAAATGATTTCGGGCCGGCAACCCGTATCCGCATATGATGTTCTCTTTGACGAAGAGGGCTACTTTCCTTGAGTTGAGGATTTTGTAGGACTTGGCTTCAACCCACTTGGTGAAATAATCCACGGCTACCGGACGAATTCGTGGCCGTTCTTTGCTGATGGTGTGATTTTGCCTATGACATCGATTCCCAGTGACGAAAGGCCAAGGGGTTGTCATGCGGTATAACTCGTGAGGAGGCAAGTGATTAAGATTGGAGTATCGTGTCATTTGTCGCAGCTTTTGACGAACCGGATGCGGTCGGTTTCCATGGAGATCCAAAAGTACCCCATTCTCAGTATGATTTGCATCAGAGCTCGAGCATTCATGTGAGGGCCGCAGTACCACCATGTATTTCTTTCATGAGTTCGGTAGCCTCTTGTTTGCCGATACATCGCGGAGGGGGCCTTGATAACGCTTCTTGTATAGCATATTTCCCAAAAGAACATAATGGGAGGCAAGCCTCTTGGGCCGAGAGACTTTTCGCTTTGATTCCTTCTTTATATTCCCCATCTTCATTTTTGAAAGAGGCCTCGCCATCCTTCGTCTTGGTAAATGCGAGTGTACCGGGGATCATTGGCCGGTTCGGCTTCCGCTTCAATTTCGAAGCAATAGGCGGGGTTTTCTCTTCTCCCGACTCTGAATGGTTTAACAAACTTTCCTTCAGGTATTTCGACAAGAGAGGCTAGTGTAGCCAGAGCATCTGCGTACCTGTTTCGGTCTCTTGGCAGGTAATGAAAGCTGATTTCTTTGAATTGAGCCACTAGTTCTTCCATGTAAGTATGATACTTTTGCAAACCCGGATCCACGGTCTTCCATTTGTTAGAGACCTGATTGATGATGAGGGAAGAGTCACCATACACCTCCAATTCCTTGATATTTCTTTCAAGGGCGGCTTCCAACCCGGCTATGCAAGCTTCATATTCGCGGCGTTGTTGGTGACTTCGAAGTTCGGCCTTGCTTGCTATGGGGGTGTGTTCGTCGGTAGGATCGACCGAAGCATTCCTATCCCGTTCCCCCTTTTGTTTGACGCCCGTCGAAGAAGAGTTGCCGGCGATTTTCTCCTTCTAGAGCGAAGATTCCATCATCGGGAAATTGAGGTTCAGTCCTCGGGACTCATCACTTGGGAAATCGGCCGAGATGTTACGCCATTATGCGTCCTTTTACGGATTTCCTTGAAACATAAGTGATGTCATATTCGGCCAAAAAGAACGACCATTTTGCCAACCTCATGGAGATGGAAGGCTTGTCGAACAGATATTTGATGGGGTCTATCCTTGAGACAAGATGTATCGGGTGAGACCGCATGTAGTGCTTCAACTTTCCCACTACCCAGACCAAACTGCGCAAGTCTTCTCGCAAGCGAGTAATTGAGTTCGCTTCCTTGGAGCTTTACGCTACGAAATAGATGGCATTTTCGACCTTGGAATCTTTCTTCTCTTGAGCTAGCATAGCCCCAATTGCTGTATCCGTGACAGGTTAGATATAGCAAGAGTGGCTTTTGCCGATGTGGTGGGCGAGAGAATCGGGGATTCACAAGGTATGCCTTGATCTGTTCAAAGGCAAGCCGACATTACGGAGTCCATTCTGTAGGCATTTTTCTTCATCAACTTGAAGATCGGCTCGCGGATCGAGGTCACCGATTCACAAAGCGGCTTATGTATTGCAGTCTTCCCATGAAGGATTTCACTTACGTCGGTGTCCGGGGTGGCTTCATTTCAACTATCGCCTTGATTTTACGGGGATCTACTTCGATTCCCCGTTCTGTCACCATATATCCTAGCACCTTACCTCATCTTACACCGAAGGTGCACTTGGGCCGGATTCGGTCTCATGCTTTGTGGTCTCGGAGGCGGCCGAAGAATTTTCTCAAATCAACAAAGTGCTGGCCATCCGATCCTCTGGAATGTATTATCATGTCGTCCACATAGACCTCAATTTCTTTGTGGATCATGTCATGGGAAACGTAGCCGTGGCTGCCCTCCGGTACGTAGCCCCAGCATTCTTTAGTCCGAACGGCATGACCGTGTAGCAAGAGGTGCCCCAAGGGGTTGTGAAGGCCGTTTGGCTTGATCCTCTTACGCCATTTTGATTTGGTTGTAGCCGGCAAAACCGTCGACGAAGGATTTGACTTCATGGTTGGCCGTGGAATCTACCAAAATGTCGATGTTTGTGGGGAAATCGTCTTTTGGGTGGCTTTGTTCGAGTCTCTAAAGTCTACGCAAAGACCGGATCTTTCCGTTGGCCTTGGTCACTGTTACTATGTTAGAAAGCCATGTAGGGTATTCAATGACCCACGATGAATCCCGCCCGAGCATCTTTTCTATCTCCTCTTTCACTTGTAGGGACCATTCGGGCTTAATTCTTCTTAGCTTCGTTTCTTGGCTTGACTTCTTGGTCGAGCGGTATTCGGTGCTCAACTATGGAAGGATCGAGGCCTGGCATATCTTTATAGGACCATGCAAACACATCCACAAATTCTTTTAGCGGCTCAATTAGGGCATCCCTTTCGGTCCCTTCGAAGAAACTACCAATCTGCGTCTCTTTAGGCTCTTCCGCGGTTCCCAGATTCACACTCGTCAAAATCTCTTCGGCGGCTTGGGCTCGATTTTCCTCTTTCCGGACAACCCGCTTAAAGATTTCTTTGATATATTGTTCATTTAATGTGTCTGCTTCTTCATCTAGTGAATCGTTATTAAGCGTTTTAGATTATTAGTTAATTCATCATTAGTTAAAGTGGCAATTAAGGGATACTCGAAAGGTTCATCATTTCATTGAAGACGAAAGGGAATACCACGTTCGCTACGAGACTCGTAGTCTTCGGGCGTAAGGCCATCGGTCGACTCGAGAGACTCGAACTCAACAATGAGAGACTCGGAGGCCTTTACAAAGGTTGACACGAAAGGACGGGGGACCAATCCAAGCTTGGTGATCATTTCCTCTTTGGTCGCGGACGGCCTGAGAGAGTTTCCCAATTCTTTAGCGGCATCGCTGTCGGTGGCTTCACAACTCGGGAAAGGCATGGTCTCTGTGCTCCCTCTTCGCCGTTGCTATCATCTCTTTGTCCGAACCGTAATCAATTGTGTTTGGCGTCCGAAAGCCGAGCATGTGGATGTAGGGATCTTCCTCAATCCCGGGATTTCCATTTCGTCACAATCCGACCGCTCAATCCGAGATGTAAGGACGTATTGCGTCTCGGTGCCGCTAGAAAAATCTCATGTCCCATACTCGAGCGGAAAGGCTCGGCAGGTAGTTCAGCAAGGAGGACGTCCCACACGACGTTCATAGATTCGAGCCGAGTCTGTCGGTGTTTGTCGACTTTTATCATGAAAATCTCCTCGCCTGGCGAGGCCAAAGAATGGGTTTGCAGAATGCTGACAAATCTGTGATTGAGGACCGGAGACTTGTGTGCCTGTATCATGGCGGTGTTCAGCGTTTCCTTCCAGTACGCCTCCAAGTGTTGGAAATAACAATTAAATTTGATGAATCGAACTTCTTCGGAGTCTGCTCGCTTGAGTGTGTTGACATAGTTGGCATCGCTGGATTCAAAAGGATGCTGGCGAGACTTGCCTCTTGAAGGATGTAGCCCCGGTGTTTGACTGTGGGCATTCTTGGCTATTGTTTCAGCTTCGTTCCCTATGAGGAAATTGTCACCCCTTATGACTTCAAGGTCTCCCTGCCGGTTGATGAATTTGACGCATTGGTGGAGGGTGGAAGCTATGGCTTTCATGTGATGCAACCAAGGGCGCCCTAGTAGGGCTGTGAACTCGGAGGGGATATCCATTACATGGAACTTTGCGGGCACCATTTGGGTTTCGTACCAGAGTTCCAGAGTCACTGTCCCCAGAATGGGACGAGACGAACCGTCGTAGGCCTTGACAGTCCGGGTAGATGGGATCATACGCCTTTCATTTATGCGGAGGGCCCTCATCATGCTGAGGGGAATGACGTTTACCGATGATCCATTGTCCACTAATACCCCAGGGAGTGATATGGTGTTGAGCCGAATAGTGATGTACAAAGCTTCATTGTGTTGGGAGACATCTCTTGGCAAATCTTCATCGCAGAAGGTGATCATGCTCCCATATAGGTGAGGATCATAGATTTGGTCCTTATCTCGGGATAGAGAGTCATCAAGCCAGTCACTTCGTGCTTTTTTCTTGCGAGGTAGAGCCTTTGCCGAAGCCCCTGGGTTATACTGATGCCTTTTGTGGCGGTTGCCATCTCTAGTCAACATGTTGATTGAGTGGGAGCGCCAGGCGTCGGTTTTTCTTCGTCGGTGTATACTCGGGAGGCTGGACAACCGAACCTTGGGCGACCCAGGGGGTTGGACTTACGTTCGCAGTACGGTATTCGAAGGTCTCAATTCCGTCGCCGGCAAGGCTTTTACGCTCTTTTACCCTGTTTGCTTTGGGGAAGACCGGTGGAGTAGAGTACATAATAATCAAATCCCCAGATGACTCCCCGAGCGTTCCCACACCGTTATCACCGGCCTCGAATCTCTCCTTCAATTTTCTTTGGGAGGAAATTTTCTTTTCTTAGGAGGACGGTCCTCGTGTATCCAATCCCGATAATCCCTCTCAAGGCAATCGGGACGATCACAAATATCCCACCAAATGTGTTCTACGGTGGTGGCGGATTTGGGACCTCGGGTTGAGCGGTCTTGGAATGACTTTGGGTGGAACTGGTCAGGGGATCTGGCTGGGCTCATCTCGGAAGCGAGTGATTGGACTCTGCCGGATAATGAGAGATATTGAGGTTCCGGGGAACGGGCATATGTTTGTCCTTCGGGGTAGCCCCGGTCGGTTGGGATATTGTTAAGGTCCCGAAGTGGCGTGTGGCCTCTTCAATCCAGGCTCGCTGCATTCCGGCGTTCTTCCGGGGCTTTGATGGCCGACCATATTTCTTCAATTGTTCCCTAATTTTCATCACTCAAGCCGATATTTGTGGGATCATCACTTTGAGAGGGGACAACCGACGGTATACCGAACTCTTTCGTCCCCGATCGCTGCTTTGTTTGGGGGCCGGTTGCCCTATAAGTCGACGGGCGGGAGTCCGGCGGTGGAAACATAGGAATCTTGGGGTAGCATCTTGATGTATCTGGACGATTAAGAAGAGGAGGAGAACCCTCTTCCTTCTTCGCGGTAAAAGTGCCATCGGAATTGAGGCGATAGTCAAACCATGACTTGCGACAACCCCCGAAGGTCATCAATTTGAGCCTCATGTCGAAGTCTCATCTCGTTCTACCAACTGGATCCAATCGTGCATCGAGGGATTTTGGAGGACGGAGCAACGTTATCCCCATCATTACCGGGCGATGCGAGACATTACGAAACCCGGAGTCGGAACAAACGGCGAAGGCGATGACGCGCTTGACTCTTCCCAACTAATCAAACGATGACCCGGTGCCCGAAACCAAGCTTTGTGCGGAGGCTGCGGGGAAAGGACACGAAGGTTCGATGTCCGGGAATGGAAGGAGGGTAGGTGTTTGGGCTTTTGGCTCATGCAACATGCGATTATTTGTTCACGTTTACTTAAAACATGCTTTATTAACCTAATCGGTTGGAAAAGATTGCTCTTCTTTTTCGCAAGCTACTCGATCTGGATCGGTGGGCCCCGTCACTACGTCTATAAGCCCCTCGTATTCCACCCGTATTTCGACCTCCCGGGGTGGACAGCCCCCGGGCGAGGGTCCTATAGGGCAAGCGGGTCCCACCGACCGAAAGAAAACGATCCTAAAAGTGCGGCGGGTAATCGAGTCTTAACGAGCATTCGATGTAAATTACGGACAAAGCCGACGTCAAAAGTCAAGATCATGCCCGAGGGCTCGACGAAAAGTCGGCATGATTTGACCGATAAATGTCCACGATTGATCTTGACTTGTCGTCGGTTAAGCCGTAATTAGGCATGGAATATTCATTAATCCTTGATGACTCGGTGTCAATGCCGGGAGTCGGTGTATAATTTGTGCCGCCGAGCCGAAGTCAAGGCGCCGGTCAATATCTTGGTCAAAGTCTGCGGCGGAAAACCGGCGTAACTTCGGCCGATTAGGGACCCGAAAGATATTGAGTCGGTATGCCGACAAAGGCTTGAAAGGAAAGGTCTATACACAGACAGGGCATGACACAGACCAGACTAAAAACCAACCGGGTCTCGGACAAAGTGTGTCACGGACAAGTGCATGGTCGACACGAGGCTCCATGGGATGTTTGGGTAGTCCTGTGCTCATCCGAGAGGCGTAATAAGACCAAACGGACCGCGACAAGGATTTCCCCGGGTTAGGGACGTAGTGTGCAGTGTACGGTCACGTGCGCGTAGTGTGCAAGCAGTCTATATTCTTTTTCTGAGTAAAATAGGAATTTTTCATGTGTCTTAAAAATATGATGCATGATTTTTTTTTGAAAATTTTCTTTTTTTTTTTGAAAATCCTTTTTTTTTTGAATTTTTTTTTTTTGAAATTTAATGAGCACATAAGCACGTAAGCACGAAAATTCCGACAGTTAGGGACATTATTCCGACAGTCAAAATTTTGACTTTCTCCGAGGCGGCCAAAACAACACGAAAACTGTGCAAAAATCAACACACACACAAAAATGATTTTCAAAGCCGGGACGGAAGCTTGACCCTCAAAAGCTCTTTTTTTTTTTGGAAAACGGTGATACCGGTACGTGGGATTGTTAGACCACAATTTATCCCCGACTCGTGTTAGGAGGCGATAACGGGAAGTTTAATGGTTTCCACCAATATACCAAATACCATTTTTTTTAAAAAAAAGCTTAGTCCCCAGCGGAGTCGCCACTGTGATGATGTGTCGCCATTTTTCGCGGGAAAGGAATTCGATTTTTCGTTGTTTCTTTGAAAAAAACCAAATAAAACCCGGGAAAAAAGAACGGAGTCGCCACGCCATTTTTGTTTTAAGGGTCAAAACTTTGAAAAAAGCCCGAGATCAGAAATTTGGGTTCGGAGGTCATGTTACACGCCGGGAAGGACGTTAGTGTGCACCCGGAATGCCTCGTAAAACGAGTCTTCCAAGCTGAAAATCATTTGTGTGTGTGGGTGTGTGTGTTTTGGCCAAAATAAGTTGAAACTCAGAAAAGTAAAAATTTGGATATCTTTTTAAGACTTTAAACTGATCCCATGAATTTTTGGAAGATTTTTGGATTGAGATTTGGTACTCAAAAGACCTTTTGAAGTTGAGAGCCACTTCTGCCAGAATGAAAAAGGCAGTGGACCTTTGATTTTGAAATGGATTCAAGGGTCTTAAAACTTCATAATCTGGATAAACTCAGAGAATGAAAGTTGTTCTAGACACCTTAAATAAGATTTGTGCGAAGGAATTTTACATTTTGGAGAAGATTTGAGGGGTCAAAACCTTCTGGAAACCTCAGATATGAGATCTGGATTCCCAGAAGCTGATGAACTAGCCTCTGAAAGAAAATTTGAAAAGAGGAGTTTTACTCACCCAAAAAATAAAGTAAAAATATTTATGGAAAGATCTGGATGTTGGCTACAAAAAGTGTTTTGTAGTCAACACCAAATTCCACATTTATCTGTGTCCAAAAAATTAGACCATGGACTGAGGTCTGAGAAAATTGCTACTGGACAGCAACTTCTCAAGAGAGAAAATGTGATTTTAAAGGGGATTTTTCATCCATGCTTGTCCCCATTTCCCTAGGTTTTGGTTAGTGATCACTTGACATTTTAGTGGTGAATCAACTATACCAAACCATCCTTGGGGTACATTAGGACTAAGCATTTCATTTGCTTGGGAAGGGGATTTTTATCCTTTGAAAATGAGATTTGATGCTTGAAAATGGTTTTTAGGATTTTGAAAATGAGTTTTCTTTGCAAGAAAGTAAGAGAACTTGAAAATAATTTTGATCTTTGTAGAAGATCATCCATGGAGATGGTCTTCCATGGTGATCTTCTTAGATCTAAAGCAAGAAGATGAAAGAACTACATTTTGTAGTTTGCAAATGCATGCATGGTTGGAGTTTAGGGTAAGGAGAAGGAGGGTTTACCAATCTTCCTTGTGTTCTTGAGTTTTTGGCTTGAGTGTATGAGTGTTTAAGGCTTAAATATGAGAGTGAGTGGATGAGTGTGAGTTGGGAAAGATTGGAGAGAAAATGGTGACAATTCTTGAAGAATTCTCACTGTTTTCTCTCTATATTTCGCCGAGGTTCGGTGCGGTGGTGTTGTGGCTCCTTATTTTTGTGACTGGAGGGCTCAATTTATAGCCCTCCTGAAATGACAAACTCATCCGCTCGGACAAGTCCCTTCGCGTGCACTGTTCATTAAATGCAGCTTCAGGCTTTGGACACAAGGAATATTTCTTTTTGAAATTTGAATTATACAGCCAGTTTATTGTTTCCAGCCATTTCTATTTGTGGTTTTATTCCTTTTGTTTTACTTTTTGAGATTCTTTTTGAGGTTTAACCTTAAATAACAATGCCCATTTTACCCTCACTTTGTTAGAAAAGTTAGGATTGTTAGGAATTGTTAGAAATGTTATAACTTTCGTTAATTTTCTAACGAAAATTCTAACAAGCTCAAATTGGAGCACTTACAGGATGTGCCGATTGTCTACGGACAGAGCTTCGGCGTGTCTCGGGATTGTCAAGTGTGCCCTCGGCCAGAGTTTCGGCGTGCGTTGGGATCGCAGGGATCGTTGGCTGGATTCGGGCAGAGGTTCGGCGTGCATCGGGATCGTCGGTTGCGTTCGGGCAAAGTTCCGGGGTGTGTCGGAATCGTCGGTTTGGCTCGAAAAGGGCCGGGACGCCTCGGGAAAGTCCAGGCAAGGCTTCGGAGTACCACAAGGGGCCTCAGAATACCTCGAGAGTGCCTCGGGGCAGCGCGGGAGCATCTCGGGAGCGCTCGGTAGGGCTTCGGAGCACCGCGAGGGAGCTCGAAAGGCCCTGAAAGGAACCGAAAGGGATCGGGAGTGCCCCGAGGGGTCTTAGAAGGGAAGCCAGAAGTCTTAGGGAGAGAGGAGAAGAGGGAGATGTGTGAAATGAGGGAGGGGGAGCCCTCTATTTATAGTTTTCAAAATTGTGCAAGAATGTCCGTACGGACCTTTTATGAAAACTAATAATTTAGTTTTCCCATATTTGAGGGAATAATGTGGAATTTAAGAGGATTTCGTAATTATGATGTCTGGTTGCAAAGAGGTCCGTACGGACCTATTAGCATGCAAAGAGGTCCGTACGGACCTTCTCTGCTTTTTCAATTTTTGCATAATTTCTAAAAAGTCCTTTTGTGTTTTGTTGTCCCAGAAAGGCCCCCTTGGTTTGGTTGGTGGTTTTTTGGGATTTTGAGGGTTTTTGAGGGTTTTTTGAGGGTTCCGGGTGTTCGAGACTGCGTTTGCGTGAGTCTGCGGTATTTCCCGGGTGCTCAGAAGAGGGAGATCCAGATTGGGGTACTTACAGGTATGACGGATTTTTTGGGTTTCCGTTAAACCACTATAACAATAAATTAAGCATATTTTAATCACAAAATATATGCTACAGTAAAAACTACAGTAAAAAACTATGTATAAGATAATTGACGGAGGAGGAAGATGATAAATATTTACAACCTAGGACGAGGGTATACCAGAATTTTACAGCTGAGCTAGAAACACTCTTCTTTTTTTTTTTTTTAATTGGGTAAGGGTTATATTATGAAGTACAGAAGGCATTTGAAGGACTTTAAGGGCGTGTTTGGTTGGGCGGAAATTGGCCATTCCGGGCAGAATGGAATGGTCAATTCCGTTTGACCCATTCCTTTGGTATGTTTGGTTTCAGTTTTCCATTCCAATGGAATGGTAATTTCCATTCCATAATGGAAATTGGCATTCCATCACAATACCTAAGGAATGCTCAATTCCTTAGGAAATGGAAAAAAAAAAATTTGACTAAATTAACCTTCAGCAATGGAGGTGAGGCTGCGGAGGCCGACTGGATTTGGGAGGCGGCGGCAGACGAGGTGGAGGTGGCGTCGGAGATGGCGCCGGAGATGGCGCCGGAGATGGTGGATCTAAAGCTTCGCCGGAGTTGTTTTTGTTTTTGGAGAGGGAACTTGCCGCCGGCTAACGGGTCTTCTTCTTCGGCGCCGGTGAAGCTAACGGTGGCGGGTGTTGGTGTGAGGGAGGAAGAAGCAGACCGCCGGCGTCGTTGGTGAAGGTAGCCGGCGGCGGTTAGTGTGGGAGAAGGAGGCTAGGCCGGAGTGAAGGAGGAAGGAGGTGGGAAGAGGCCAGCGGTGAGAGAGAGGTGGGAAGAGGCCGGCGGTGAGAGAGAGAGAGGTGGCGTCGGAGATGGCAATTTAGAGAGAGAGAGGTCTGAGAGAGAGAGAGGAGAGAGAGAGAGAGAGGGGATATTTCTCCCCTCAATTTTTTTTAAGAAGGGTAAAATGGACATTTTATATTTTCATTCCATTCTATTCCGTGTCAACCAAACGAGGGGTTTGACTGATTTTTTTCCATTCCAATTCCTTTAGAATTTCCATTCCATTGACCATTCCATTCCTTCAGTTTTTTTCAGCCGAACCAAACGGCCCCTAAGTTGTGGGACTAAGGGAATAGGAAAGGTTTTTAAGCTGCCATAAATTTAAGAAAGGTTGCTCGAATTTTGGAAAAAGATTGTTCTTAATTGATTCTTGGAATAGATGTAACAAAAAGCAGTAATCATCCTATTATTTTACATTTGGAAAAAATAGGATTGATAGGAGAGGATATTACAAATTCAAAAGTCACATATACATGTAAATTCAAAATAAAAAATTCTGATATTACAATCAGAATAGCAAATATAGAATACAGTCCTTTAGACAAAGAGGAATTTAAAACCCAAATCCCAGAAATGATGAAACAAAAGTTAATTAGAAAATAAAACTGGCTGTAATATTTGTCTCCATGGGATGTCAAGGATACGGGCTTTGAAACTGTTGAAGTCTCTGTTAATAATAGGTTCACCGGTTGCAGCCTTTGAACTCTGTAATCTATCTTCAAGAATAGCTACCTGTTGTTTTAACATTTTGTTCTCAATATGTATATGTATGTCTTGATGGTAAAGTCCAAAGCAGGTCATCAAAAAACAGGAAGAGGATATTGCAACATTACAAAAACAGCTTCTTCAAAAAGAAAAGAACCATCAAGACATACAGATACATATTGAGAACAAAATGTTAAAACAACAGGTAGCTATTCTTGAAGAAAGATTACAGAATTCAAAGGCTGCAACCGGTATTATTAACAGAGACTTCAACAGTTTCAAAGCCCGTATCCTTGACATCCATGGAGACAAACATTACATCCAGTTTTAGACAGATTTAAAGAACTTGATGACAATGTTTCCAAGAAAATTTGTATAGGGTTCCCTTTAATCCTATATAAATTACAGCAAATGATAGTACAGATTATTTTTCGAGAGTTAGAATACACAGGAGTGAAAGTAATAGAAAGAATAAACAGTGAGAGAAGAGATACAGGAGTGTTACTCTTACAGATAGACTTATTCAAAACAGACATGCCACATGAACTAATCACTCAATTCTACTACCACTACGGTATGATTGATTATGTTCAATTTAGGTTAACCCCTACAACAGAAAAGATCATCAACAGTTTTGGAGAAAAATTTACATTGGTGGCAGGCAACATTGCCATCCAATCATATCCAAAGGTAATAGAAAGAATAAATATTTACAACATAATCAATCATACCGTAGTGGTAGTAGAATTGAGTGATTAGTTCATGTGGCATGTCTGTTTTGAATAAGTCTATCTGTAAGAGTAACACTCCTGTATCTCTTTCCTCACTGTTTATTCTTTCTATTACTTTCACTCCTGTGTATTTTAACTCTCGAAAAACAATATGTACTATCATTTGCTGTAATTTATATAGGATATATATATATATATATATATATATATGCCTTTACAGTTAAAATAACTGATAAATGACCAAACGACTGATAAACCCATTCATCATTTGTTTATAAATGATAAATGCATTTATTTGTTATTTGATAGAAAGATTTAAAAAATTAAAAAAAAATAGTTTTTTTGTAATATCTAACTTGTGTTAATTTTTTTATTTATAATATTCATCTTTTCAAAAGTAGTTTTTAGTAAATTCCCAAAAAATAAAAAATAATACGAAGATCATTTCAGAGGGAATATTATCTATCGGGCCATTTCTAGAAAGAATTTTATCTTGTAGTTGGACCAACTAACCTTTGTTGCTCCATATTAGTGAATAAGTAGAGGAGAGTTACTATTTAAACCCCAAAAAACTATTAGTAAACCCCAAATGAAAAAATTGCAAAAATGTCATTGAGGTTAATTACTTTTTTACCCCTTTGTTCATCTTCTCCCATTCACTCCATTCACCACTCCCCCCCCCCCCCAACCCCCATTTCCAGCCCCTTACTTTCTCTTTCTATAAAAAAAAAAAAATCTCATTCTCAAAATTTTAACATTTTTTTTTAAATCAAAAAAACGAAAATTACCAGAGTCGGCCATCACCTGCCGACTTTGGGCTTAAAAGTCGGCCATACCCGGACGACTTTAGGCTTAAAAGTCGGCCACTACCGGCCGATTCTGGGAAAAAAGTCAACCACACCCGACCGACTTTTTGTAATTTTTTCCACCATACCCGGATGACTTTTTAATAAAAAGTCATCCACCACTGGCCGACCCTTGTTTTTTTCATAAAATTCACCTAATTTTTTTGAAATTATACTACAAAAATCATTTGCATGAGCTAAATAAGTCATATAATTTTTTTGAAATTATACTCCAAAAATTATTTGCTCATTTTAATCTTGTCTTGAATATATATATTTTTGTAAAAAATTATGTATATAAATTTTAGAGTATAATTTCAATAAAAATTATAATTTTTTTTAGGTATATGACTTATTTAGCTCATACAAATGATTTTTGAAATATAATTTCAAAAAAATTAGGTGAATTTTATGAAAAACAAGGGATCGGCCAATGGTGGATGACTTTTTTCCCAGAATCGGCCGGTAGTGGCCGACTTTTTTCCCAGAATCGGCCGGGTGTGGCCGACTTTTAAGCCCAGAATCGGCCGGTAGTTGCCGACTTTTTCTGTCGGAGTCGGCGGGTAGCGGCCGACCCCAAACCAGTTCCCTTCCCTAAATCCTCTTCCTCTCCACTTTTCTATCTAACCACCGTCCCAGTTCCTTTTTCGGTATTCTTGACTAGCCAACACCGTTCCTTCATAAACCCAACTCCTTCTTCCTTCTTTATTTCTCTCACCACTCCGCCATTAACACCCCTCCGCCATTAAACCCAACTCCTTCTTTGTTTCAGACCCAACACAGTTCCTTCATAAACCCAACTCCTTCTTCCTTCTTTATTTCTTTCACCACTCCGCCATTAACACCCCTCCGCCATTAAACCCAACTCCTTCTTTGTTTCAGACCCAACACCGTTCCTTCATAAACCCAACTCCTTCTTCCTTCTTTATTTCTCTCACCACTCCGCCATTAACACCCCTCCGCCATTAACAACCCTCCACCATTGCTACACCCTCGAGCCACCACCAAGCCGCCATCTCTCTCTCCTCTTCATCTTCTCGTTACTTACCTCCATCCCTCTTCCGTTCCCATAAACTGTTCCTTCTTCTTCTTCTTCTTCTTCTTCTTCTTCTTCTTCTTCTTCTTCTTCTTCTTCTCTCTCTCTCTCTCTCTCTCTCTCTCTCTCTCTCTCTCTCTAGGCTGTAAATGAAATGGGTGTGGGTGAGTGGGTGAATGGAAGGGTATAAAGGGAAAGTAAAGGGATGTGTGTAATTTATTTGGGGTGATATTAGTAATGGGGTATACTCATAATTTTTTGGGGTTTAAATAGTATCTCTCTAAGTAGAGATGGCCAATGGACCGGCCCAGTCCATTTCATGTCCGCCTCATAGGCTTCAGGCTCGGCCCGGACTCACGGGCTTCGGGCTTTGAACGGATGCGTTGACCAAAACGGTTCGGTCCTTTTTCCAATTGGTATTTTTTTTAAGAAAATCAATGCGAAACGACAAAAAAGTCTCTGAAATAGTGACGTAATTAAAAGCGCTACTGCCGAGGCATTTTCGTCATTTATTAAGATTTCTATAACAACTCCTTTATCAACAATCCAATCCTATTTAATAATATAATACTCTCTCCATTTCGCTATAAACTGCACACTTTTCTTATTGGACGTCCCATTACAAACTGCACACTTCCTAAAATGGCAAAGAATCTTTACTATTTCCTCCACTTATTCTCTCTCCTACATTATTTTAATACTCACAACACCATTATAATTTACTATTCCCTCCACTCATTCTCTCTCCTATTTTACTTTTACACTCACAATATTTATATCATTATTTTTTCCTTAATCTCCGTGCAAACAGTAACCGTGCGGTTTGTAGCGGGACGGAGGGAGTACTATTTCTCTCTCTTCCACATATATCATTTACAATCCAAATCAATCTCCTTCATTTTTTGACTTTTTCGCAATCCAATCCAACCAACCAACTCAACTCAAATATCATTTATTCTTTATTTTTTATTACATACTCCCTCCGTCCCACGTTAGTTGAGACTAACTTTTTGGGCACACCAATTAAGAAAAAGTAAGTGAGAGAAAAAGTGAAAGAAAATGTTGTGAGTATAAAGAATTAAATAGGAGAGAGAATGAGTGGGAGGAATAGTTAGGAGAGAGAATGTTGTGAGTGTAAAAGTGAAATAGGAGAGAGAATGAGTGGGGTAAATAGTGAAGATTCCTTTGCCATTTTGGACAGTCTCAACTAACGTGGGACGGCCCAAAAGGGAAAGAAGTCTCAACTAACGTGGGACGGAGGGAGTATATTATTAACCTCATTTTTTCTTATTTTTTGTCTTGTAATAAATTTATATAATATTTTATATTACTAAATTTATATAATTATCATACAAAAATATGATATATAAAAAAAATATAAAAATGAAGTTAAATTTGAAATTCAAATTCACTTTTTATAAATACAATAAATGATATTTGAGAATTTTAAATTGTGCTTCAAATTTAATAAATTTGGTTTCTATTATAGAGGATAAAAAAATAAAAATTTTGATATTTTTTATTTTAATAAATTTTTAATATAATTAAAAATGATTTAAGATAAAAGTGAAAAAATATATTTTGAAAAATTCACCAACCAATGGTTGGTGGACATGTGTCCCACCATAAAAAGAATTGGATCACAATCAAGGATTGTTTCACCAATCGGATCACCAATCTTCATTTCTTTTTTCTTTTCTTATTTTTTTCAAAACTTTTGTCTTCTTCCTATGATCTTTGGCCAAAGATCACTGATAAAGGAGGTCTAAAGAAAAAAGGCAGGCCACCGGACCAAGGCAAAACAGGCACGAACTGGTTCGGTTGCAGGCTCACAGGAAAGACTGGGGACGTTATGAAAACCGGGGCCGGACCATGCGGGCTTCCACCCATTTTGCAACGTAAAAGATTCATGTATTATGCATTCTACTTATTGGGTTGTGTATGCCCATATCTTGTATTTACATTCTGTTATTTGGTACACCCTACGCGTATGTACGTATGAATGTCCAAATTTTATTTTGAGATAAAGTCTGAGACTCAGAAAATATTTACTTAAAATATAATTTTTTGACAAAGATGCATATATATTCCATATTCCTGTTATTCACTTTCTAAATATCTAGTTTTGTAAATAAAATGTTCATATATATTACACATTCATTTGACACAAATCTGTCATAATCGAGCGATTATAACAACGAAGATGAAAACTTAATACAAGAAGCGAGATTGTGAAGAACCGTGATTCTTTGGTGCAACTTGAAGAATGTCTTTACCACGGGCGACTAGACTTTCGTTCAAAAATGCAGAGTACCATTTTGCAGAGAGCTTAGGATATCTTCTCAAATCCTTGTCGTCCCTGTCCACATAGTAGAGCCCAAAAGCTTTACCATAGCCGTCTATTGGCTCAAAGACATCTATGAATGACCACCAGAAATACCCTCTTGCGTTCGACCCATTTCTTGAATAAGAAATTAAAATCCATAAGAAACAATCAAACAACAACACAAATTAGACATTGAAATGAACTCTTAAGTTATTTTTCTTTTCTCTTTTTAATCTGAACTAACTGGGCAGTTCAGAAATGTGTGGATCAATCAAGTTTGAAAGAGATTTTTTATTTCTATTTTGAACTTTATTGACTTTGGAACAACTTTAGGGGCATAATTTACCAGTTACAATAGAGACATACGTACCTTATTGCGTCCAGAACGCTTCCAATGTAACCATGCAAGTATTCCACCCTCTGGGTGTCGTTCAAGTTGCTGCTTCTTTTTGTCGGTTGGCCTAGCAAATAATGTAAGGGCAAGGTTCAATCTTTAATGCAGGCTAATGGGACTTCATTTGACATCACAACTGAAAACCAAGTCTAGAATGCCTTCAACTTGATGCATTCACCTTGCCATAATGCCATGTGCGTGTGTGTGTGAGAGAGAGAAAGAGAGAGAGAGAGAGAGAGAGAGAGAGAGAGAGACCATTTTCATGAATGTAAATAGCAGGGTTTCCATAGACTTGCTTGAAATACTCCAGAACTCCACGCAAACCCGAAGGATTAATTGGATACTGAGCTGAGTCAAACAATCTCTATTAGTATGGCGTAAAATAGTGGGGAACCCAAAAATTCAGCAGAGGGGGGGGGGGGTCAAAACCGCAAAATTTTTATTTTTAGTGGTGTAAATAGGTAAAAATGACACAACTCCAAAATCAAGGGGGTCGAAGCCTAGTGTGGCTTCGCCACTGACTTAAAATAAAAAATGATTCTCCTTCTCAACTTTCACCTGATCTGGTGGCGAATCACCTTTGTCAACTGCAATAAAACAAGCAAAAATAGAAGAAAACGAAGTCAGCTCAACAAGGAGAGACTACAAGTTAATTAAGAACAACATATTCCATATAATTCAAGTTAGCATTAAAATTATAAATCTCACATGAAAAAATCTTCTTTTTAACCATATAATGAAAGAATAACCTACATATCTGCTCTATTGCCATGTCTGCATTGTAGTCTCTGACATCCATTAGAAGGTTGCTTGATTTGTCCTTGACACGAATTGTCATGTAATGGTTCACAGCAAGGAAATCGAATGAACCCTTTATTTGTTTCGATTCCCATTGAGTGAATGTCGGAATTCTTGTTCCTGCATTTTTCTTCATTATTTCAGGGTAGTCCCCAAACACCAGCGGATTAACAAACCTGGTTGTACAACAAACATCAACGAAACAAAAATATTAACCATTATTTTCACATCTCAAAACACAAATACATTCTGTCTGGTTTGTGACTCACCAACCAATGTTAAAATCGATGGCTCTTTGAGTTGCAATGAGGTCTTCCTTCGAATTTGTGTAAGGAACAAACCCAAAGGCAAATATGCCTATTCCTATGAAACCATTTTGCGTGGCCTGCAACACGCGTAAAATAACATTCCTATAGGAAATTAGTAATATAGATCGTGAAGTTTTAAACAGAGCTGTTATGGAAAGAAAATTTCAAATAATAATACTCCCTCCGTCCCTAAATGAAACCCCATTTTCAAGAAACATTTCTCCCAAAATGAATGTTATTTTTGCAAAAGACTCTGTCCCTATATGATTTTTTAGCAATTGTTTTTCACTAGTTGTTATATACATGCAAAACTAAATGGTTAGAAAGTGGAAAATGATAATACTTAAGCATCGTTGCCATTCATTTGTCAGAATGTAAAATTTGGACATTCATTTAGGGACGGACTCAGTAATACCTTGTATTTTTTCTGGTAGAGTCTCGCAGCTGATGCATGAGCCAACAAGATATTATGAGCAGCAATGTACGGCTCTGATGAAGAGTTACCTCGAGTGCAATTTCTTACACCAAACGGAGAAGAACAGCGAGCAGGCTGTGTGAGCCCTGTATCGTAACCAACATTAACGTATATATTCGCCTCATTAAAAGTAGTCCAATGAGAAACCCTATCGCCGAATTCTCTGAAGCAGATATCAGCATATGCAACAAAGTCTTTCCTGAAACACATATTTAACCAAGTCATCTTTTGATTTAGTCACATTTATCACGTTCTGCAGAAAAAGAAGGTAACATTTAGGTAATTATACACTGATTTTCTACTGATCCACCCTCCATATTCATCTTCAAGTATCTGTGGTTGATCACTGTGGCATAATGTTATGTGTGGTTGTATTCCTGTGTGAAAAGAAATAAGCAAGATAGAGATAAATATTACAATACGGAAGTATATTGATGTAAAAGACGTTGCAGATTACAAAAATTTAACCATGGCTTATAAGTTCATTGATGAAATTGTTGTAAAACTCCAAGCCCTTCGGATTGATAGGTCCTCTGCCATCTGTAACAACGAGAAAAAATGTACGTTAGAAAAAAAAACATGTACTCCTTCCGTCCCATAAAGATGTTTCTATTTGACTATTCAAGCATTTTAGTGGTATATTCTCCTTTCCATCATTGGAAATGAGACTTTGTTAACAGAACAGATATGGGTGAACTTACTGGGAATAAGGCGAGACCATGAGATTGAGAACCTAAAGGCTTCCAAGCTTGTGTCTACCATAAGTTGGACATCTTCCTACAACACATTGATTAAGAAAATACTTACAAAAGCCTTGTTTTGGAAGTACCAAGAAAGATGGAATCCACGTTAAAGATGACGAATGTATGCTTAAAACATCCATGGCAAGTTTAGAACAGAGTAAACTGTCCAAACCCTGCTTGCTTAATGGTGATATGATAGATGCCTAAAAGGGTATTTTGTAGACCTTGTATTTATGATATCCATCACAAGCGACGTCTCCGTTGTCTCCGTTTGAATAGCCTGAAATATATTGGTGTCATGTGGTAATCAACACACTTAAATGTGAAGCGAGTTATACTAACCGGCATGAGCAAAGGTGTCAAAAATACTAGCAGTCCTTCCATCTTCAAATGCTGCACCCTCAACCTTTACAGAGATAAAGGAAATGTCGAACATAAGAATGATCAATATTGTTATTCATATTGCATCGTGATTAATATAGCGAAAAGTATACGAGAGAATGAACTACTCTTGGCTTCTGACAATTAAACTCAAGAGTTCAACGAAAGCAAAAAAAGGCAGGGGCGTAACAGACCTGATAAGCAGAAGTTCCAGCACCAAAAACGAACTCGGGAGGAGGAGGGAAGTCGACTCTGCTATAATCGTCGATACCGATCACTGAAACTAGCCCATAATCTTCATTAGTAATGAGTAGTAGCAGAAGAAGAAGGTGAACTGACTGAATTACAGAGAGTTTTCTTATAATTGACCTCATTTGTTCATTTACAAAACAAACTTCTAATTGTTTCATTTAACTTTGATGATAGCAATGTTCTTATAAAATGTGATCAGTCCATGAATAATGTATGTATATATTTTGCTGTCTTTATCACTTTGTTGTTTCCATAACTAGTGTTTTGGATCTCTTCATATGTTTTATACTAAAATTTGCTGTCCTCGGAGAATCCTAAAAATAGATTTGGCATTGCCTTCTTATTTATATTCCCTCCGTTCCTAAATAGATGACAAAATTTTATTTCAAGGGACGCTCTGAAAATATGTGTGCTTTATACATTTTAATTGGAAAATTTGCATAATTATTCTAGTTTTCTACTTTTCAAATATTTAATTTTACAAATATAAAGTGACCAGTGAAAAAAAAATTGATAAAAAAACATTTAGGGACAATTTTTTTTTCTTTCAAAAAAGGACATTTATTTCAGATAAAAGTTTCGTAAAAACTTGCAACATTTATTATTGAGACGGGAGAGTAAGAGATGCCTCCAGCTGTAGGTGGCAAGCCTGCCGGCTCCTACAAAACTGAAGGACTAGTTGAGATGATCCGGGTCTGGACCCGCTTCAACCAAGAATTTGCCTCATCTCTATTGCATGTTGCTAGCATTACCAAAAAAAATACTTCTTACCGTTTTGGTTCTTTCTAAGTAGCATACTTCTCAATTGTTCGTAAACTGAGAAATAAATTTCTCAATTTTGAACAAAAGAAAAATGAGCCAAATTGAATTATCATTTGCCTAGAGGGTATATGAGAGCATGTTCATTTAAGGGCAAACAACACATTACTACCTTAAAGTTTTACATGAATTGCAATTTAGGTCTTCTCCTTGCAATTTTGGCAATTTAGTGCTTATTGTTCACAAATTGTGGCGAAATGAGTCTATTTTGGATGGATATGGATAAAAACTAACAAAATGGACGAAAAATCTAGTAAGTTTCTTTGAAAATCGCATTTCTTACCCATAAAGTTTAATAATTATTATTTTGCCCTCATTTCGTTAAAAACTTTACATCTTCCCATTTATGCTTTAAAATAACTTCTAATGTTTCTTTTTTGAATTGCTGTTAAAAAAATTAATATATATATATTAGATGGACACACTGTATAATTTTAAGATTGTTTTGCTGTAAAAAAAAACTTGTTTTATGAAAAAATATTTTATATTCTCTCAATAATTTTTAATATGGTTAAAAATTTCTCCATTAATTATTTCACCATTAATTTTTGTAATACAACTCAATATAAAATTTCTACATCCATCATTTTTATTAGCCACTTTCAAAATTAAAAATAAAAAATCATCACTATTAACTTATTTTTACACCAATCAATCCCCCACCACCATTACCACCACTACCTCCCCACCACCATAATCATCAATACAACATACAAATTGGGATGTACAAGCACGAAATGTTAAAACTCCCAAATTTGGAACGAAATTTGTCATTCAACAACACGAAAATTTCTCAAACCCCTTGAATCCGACATAGACAGCACCAACAATTTCACACACACACAAAATTCACACGCATAAATAAAAAACATGGGTAAAGAAAATTATTGTAATGCCTTTCCTTTTATGAAAATGATTAGTTGGGGTGGATTAGTGTTGGGTAATGGTGTTGATGATTGTTTTGTAAATATAATTGATAAAATAATGATAAATTGAACTAAATTCAATTACAAGGATAGATAATGCAAGTTTCAAACAAGTCCGTTAAATCTTTCCTCCAATCTGTTAACTTTCATCCAATTTATTTAACGGCCGTCCAAAAAATTCCCATTTCTCCGCAACTTGCGAAAATAGGCACTAAATTGTCAAAATTGCAACGTTAGAACCTAAATTGCAATCGTGTGAAACTTTGGGGGTACTAATATCCTATTCACCATTCATTTAACTTTAAACTGAGAAATTGAGTTATCAGTTATTTCATAAATGATGTAACAACTAAGTTATCCAGCTTAATAAATGTGAAAATAAAAAATTATTTATCTTCACATAAATGAGAAATTAGATTAGATTTTAATTTATAAACATCTGAAAGAATAATTTATATGATGTTTTAAAGAGATGTGATTGTTAATATCAAAACTATTATAAACAATAAATTTAATAAAAAGTACTCACTTCGTTCCAAAATGTTTGTCTCATTTGATTTTTTTGTTGAACTTTGACCACAAATTTATGAGAGATTAATCATGTTCATGAAATTCTAAAAGTTGTTGTTGATAATATTATTAATGGTGAATCAATAGGAACTTTTAGAATTTCATGAACATAATTAAATTGTCATATATTTGTGGTCAAAGTTCAACAAAAAAGTCAAATGAGACAAACATTTTGGGACGGAGGGAGTATTAAATTTCTTAAATATTCAGTTAAATTACAATTATGATTGATCAAAAATAATAAAATATGATGCATAGAGAGGAATTAAATGATAAGGTATTGTGTGCATAAAGTTATTGAAGAAATGTCAAATATTAATATTGTCCTATTTGATTATAGTGCCAAACATGATTGGACTAGATTTTGATATATTCCCATGCACAAAAGTAGCAACTTTAACAAACAAAAAATGGTAGAGTGTACACCTAAATCATGTTAGATACCTCTAAGAAATTAAAAAGCAAAAGGGAAAATATTTCAAACTTTTTCAAATGATTTAGTGCCTTTGTAGAGTGGGACACCACCCATTATATAAAGTCTTCTTCTTTTTTTTTTTTTAATGATCTTGGGTTGAAAATTGAATCCAATATTACTTTTCATATAATGATTGTTTGATTTTACAATGAATATTGTTTTTTGAGCTTTAAGATTATTACAAAAATAAATTTTGAAGCATCTTTAAGAACTCATGTACTAAATTATCTTGAATAACCATAAAATGTCATTGCAAGTTTAAAATAGAATACTCCCTTTGTCTCATTATAAAAAGTACAAAATGAGATTTTTAAAAAGTAAAAGAAATATATAACATAGCAGGTGTTGTGAGTGTGAAAAGTAGATTAAAAAAAAGAAATATTAAAAACTTTTTTACTGAACTTGTTGCCTTTTGTAAGGAAACATCGAAATTGAGTTTTTATTCCTTGTAATGGAATGGAGGGAGTATGTATTAATGCCATTCAGGCAAAGACAAATCTTGTTAACCCTTCTCGGAGAAGTCAAAGATACTTAATTTTTAAATGCACGATTGAATAGAAAATAAAAAAAAAATTGCTTTAGTACTCCCTCTGTTCCTGAAAGATTGTTTCATTTGCTATTTTGATTTGTTCCAAAAAGTATGTCTCATTTTTAAACTTAGACATGAATGTTAGTGCAAATCTACTAAGGTATAAAAAGGTGAAGCTTTTTCTTAATAATTACAAAATATACAACAGAATAATTTTTTAGGGAACGATGGAGTATATCAAAAAAAAAAAAAAAATATCTTACTTTGAATAGTATATTAAAAAAAAAAGGAAAAAGAGGAGAAGGGTTTAAAGTACGGTAAGGCCCGTTGAAACTTGAAAGGATTCGGGAAGGCCCATTGATTCATGTGCAATTAATTGTACAATAATCTCTACTCCCTTGGTCCCTTTAGAAAATACAAAAAATTTCATTTTTTTTTTGTCTTATTTAAAAAGCCACATTCTCAATTCTCAAAATATGAAAACTTTTTAATATTTCTTTATTTATTTGTGAAACTCACTTATCATACTAACAATAATTATTTACTCCCTCCATCCCAGCCTAAAAGGCACAAAATCAACCTCACACGCAAATTAAGAAAAGTGATATAGAAAAGAGAAAAAGTTTAAATGTTGTGAGTATGAAAAATTAAATAGGAGAGAGAATGAGTGGGAGGAATAGTTAGGAGAGAAAATGTTGTGAGTGTAAAAGTAAAGTAGGAGAGAGAATGAGTGGGTGGAATAGTAATAAAAACTTTTCCTTTTTGGAACTGTGCCTTTTTAAATGGGACACCAAAAAAAAAATTGTGTCTTTTCGGCCGAGACGGAGGAAGTATTAATTATTATCTACCCCACTTTCTATCTCACACATCACTTTTCATGCTCACAATATTTACTACAATATATACTCTCATTAATTCTCGGGCAATATCAACTTTTTGTGACTTTTCGAAGATGGAGGGAGCATTTGTTTTTGTTTTTCATAATTTTGATTGCTTGATCAATCATTAAGAATACTCCCCCTGTCCTATAAAACATTACCCCTTTTATTATTTTGGACGTCCCACTTTAAAGTCTCACTTTTCTAAAAAGGAAAAAAAAATTACTATTCTCTCCACTCATTCTCTCTCCTCCCACTCACAACATTTTTCAAATTTACTATTCTCTCCACTCATTCTCTCTCCTCCTACTCACAACACATACTTTAATAACATTATTTCTTATTTTCCGTTCTCAATAATAAAGGGGTAAAGTTCTCCGAGACAGAGGGAGTATATGTTTTTTTTTTACCTCCTCTCGTTAATTGACATTTTGAATTTTCGTGTTTTCTTTAATCTATGATTTCAATCATAATTATTTATTTTTACCAATTTTAACTATTATTTTTAGATATTCACTCATTTTCACCAAAATCTATTATCACAATGGTTAAAATTGTTTAAATAACAACAATGGTTAAAACTAGGGGTGTAAATGGTTTGGTTTGGGCCAATTTACGGATCGAACTACTAGTCATCGGTTTGAAAAAATCTCAAATCGAATCGAACCATGAAAAAATTCAAACCGAACCGAACCAAACCACCATGGTTTGGTTTGGTTCGAGCCGCAGTTTGATGTTACAGTTCGAACCGCGGTTTAAACCACAAGTCAAACCACGGTTCAAACCATGAAATAGAACTTTGCTTAAACCATTAATTAGAATATGGTTTCAAACTACGCAATTTATTGTCATGTTTGTTTAGATTTTCCAAACATAACAAAAATAAGAGATTTAGCATTTAAACACAACTTGAAATTGTGCTTCAATTTTTATGATATTAACATGCCATTTGAGTACTTGTAATTTTATCTGCTAAAGAGTGAATTAAAGTTATTACAAGAAGATTAACCAAAAGAAAAAAGGGTTATGGCCTAAAACCCATGAATAGAAATAGGGGTTTTCAAATCTAAATGTAAGGTGAAAATGAAAGATATACATATCTACGGTTAATATTGAACGGTTTGGTGGTTTGGTTTATTGCTTCGGTTTGTTGGATCGGTCTCGCGGTCTCGAACCGTGGTTTGGGGGTCCAAATCGCAGACCAAACCGAACCACATAGTTTGACATTTTTTGAAACCGAACCAAACCACGATTACGTGAAAACCGAACTAAACCGCATGATTTGGTTTGGTTCGGTTTTGAACCGCGGTTTGAACCAAACCACTTACACCCATAGTTAAAACTAAAGTTTAAGAAAAGTACGGAGGTTCAAAATGTCGATAGGCATTTCAAGGTTCTAAAAATCATTAGCTGATCGATAGGTGTCGAAGCCAAGTGTATCAGTTAGAGCGTATATATGAATTTGAAGTTAATTGTGACGTTGTATATCCGTTTAACGCTATCTCAGGAACTAGGCAACCTATAGAAACAATTATTAGAAAACTAAACTTTTGTGTAAATTTTAATATCAATTTTAGATACCTCTATAAGAAATTAAAAAGCAAAAGGGAAAATATTTCAAACTTTTTCAAATGATTTAGTGCCTTTGTAGAGTGGGACCCCACCCATTATATAAAGTCTTTTTTTTTTAATGATCTTGGGTTGAAAATTGAATCCAAAATTACTTTTCATATACTCCCTCCTTCCCATCCAAGTGGGCAAATTTTGTGTCTTGCACAAAAATTTAGAAAAGTGATATAAAAAAAAAAAATGTATAGTGAAATAAATGTTATGAGTGAAATGTAATTTAAAAAAGAGAAAGTGGGATAGGAAATAGTTAGTGAATATTTATTGTGAAAGTATGACAAGTGGGTCCCACAAATAAATAAGTAATAAAAAACTTTCCGTTTTTGAGTTGTGTCATTTCAAATGGAACGCCCAAAAAAAAAATTCGTGTCATTTCGAACGGGGCGGAGGAAGTAATGAGAATAATGATTGTTTGATTTTACAATAAGTATTATTTTTTGAGCTTTAAGATTATTACAAAAATAAATTTTTAAGCATCTTTAAGAACTCATGTACTAAATTATCTTGAATGACCATAAAATGTCATTGCAAGTTTAAAATAGAATACTCCCTCTGTCTCATTATAAAATGTACAAAATGAGATTTATACAAAGTAAGAGAATTATATAGCATAAATGGTGTTGTGAGTGTAAAAGGTAAAGTAGAATAAAAAAATATTAAAAATTTTATTTATTGAACTTGTGACCTTTTGTAATAAAACATCAAAATTGAGTTTTTATTTATTTATTTTTTTTTATTATCCAGGTTCCCCAGTTTCGCAGGATCAATCCTGGACCACCAGGTACCGGCCCCTCAGTAATGCTGGCGGAGGTAAATCGCGGATGTGCCCAATGCAGCCAGGGTGGCAGCACCCCTTATACTCCTGGCCCCAAGGGAGCCCTCCTACAACGCGGTAGTTGAACTCCCCACACTGAGATTGCAAGCCCAGCAATGCTGCTTCCTTAACTGAATGAATGTGCCCGAGGGACTCCTAAGAACCCTGAAACCCAAGATAGGAATTAAACCACATTGATTCCCCTTGAGGGGAATCGAACCGGTGACCTCCCCTTCGGGAAGTCACCCAGGATGTCATTGGAACAAAGCCACTTAGGTAAAATTGAGTTTTTATTTCTTGTAATGGAAGGGAGGGGGAGGGGGAGGGGGAGGGGGAGGGAGTATGTATTAATGCCATTTAGGCAAAGACAAATCTTGTTAAACCTTCTCGGAGAAGTCAAAGATACTTAATTTTTAAATGTACGATTGAATAGAAAATAAAAAATTACTTTAGTATATTAAAAAAATTAAAAAAAAATCTCGTACTTTGAATTAGGGATGACCAAATCCGGTTCGATTTCGGTTCCGGGCCTTGAACCGCCGGTTTTGGTTCGGTCATATGGTAACCCTTAACCGGCCCGCACTAACCCCGGTTCCGGTCCGTCCGGTTCCGATTTTCTCCCCGGTTCGCTCCGGTTTCGGGCTTTTCCGGTCCGGTTTTTTGGAAAACGTGGAAATTTCGTCCGGTTTCGGTCCAGTTTGGCATTTTTGTAACCCTTAACCGGCCCGCACTAACCCCGGTTCTGGTCCGTCCGATTCCGATTTTCTCCCCGATTCGCTCCGATTTCGGACTTTTCCGATCCAATTCCGATCCAATTTTCCGATTCCGGTCCAGTTTGACCATCCCTACTTTGAATAGTATATTAAAAAAAAAAATGAAAAAAAAGGAGATGGGTTTAAAGTAGGGAAAGGCCCATTGAAAGGATTCGGATGAGATTTGAGTCATCTGCAATTAATTGTACAATAATCTCTACTTACTATATCTCATTAGAATTCGAAAAGTTACAAATTTTTATTTTGATGTTTTATTTAAAAATGCAAACTTTTAAAATGGAAAATTTTTAATATTTTTTATTTGTGGGATTCGCTTATCATACTCACAATAACTATCTACTAACTATTCTCTATCCCACTTTCTCTCTGCTACATCACTTTTCATACTTACAACAATTACTCTACTATACACTCTTTTTAGTAATTCTCGCACACTACCAATTTTATATATTTTTGAATGAGATGGAGGGAGTATTTGTTTTTTGTTTTTCATAATTTTGATTGCTTGATCAATCATTAAGAACAAATGTTATTTTACCTCCTCTAGTTAATTGACATTTTGAATTCTCGTTATTTGTTTAATCTATGATTTCAATCATAATTATTTATTTTTAACGGTTTTAACTATTATTTTAGATATTCACTCATTTTCACCAAAATCTATTAGCACAATGGTTAAAATTGTTTAAATAACAACAATGGTTAAAACTGAAGATTAAGCAAATTACAGAGATTCAAAATGTCGATAGGCCTTTCAAGGTTCTAAAAATCGTTAGCTGATCGCTAGGTGTTGAAGTCGAGTCTATCGGATAGAGCGACTATACGAACGAATTTGAAGTTAATTGTGATGTTTTATGTCCGTCTAATGCTAGGGCAGAAACTAGGCAACCTAGACTAGCAATATTTAGAAAACTAATCATTTGTGTAAATTTTAATACTATCTCTGTCTTACCTCAATTGATCCACTTTTTTTTTATGTCCCACTTCAATTGATACATTCCTTAAATGGAAAGTTTTTCATATATTTATATCCTTGTCATCTCCATATATTTACAAAAAAATCATTCATTATACCCTTATAAAGTTAACATATTTACAAAAAAAAATCAATCATTAACTTACTATTCCTCCCACTCATTCTCTCTTCTACTAAATATTTTTAACTTTTACATTCTCTCTCCTATTCTCTATCACACATTTAATTTCTACATTCTATTTTCTCTAATTTCTACCCACTTTATTTATATTTTTAAAAAAATCGTGAAATAAATCAAGGTATCAATTGAACGGGAACGGAGGGAGTATCAATTTTATTAAACTGCTACGTTTTGAATAACCATGTCAGTCTTGAGTTGAGAGTTTCCGTACCTCTAGATTTGATTTAATAATTAATTCGTAATTGTATACAGTACTTGCTAATAGTAATTGTACAAATTTTTATTTATTGGGTTATTCTTCCATGCATTTATATTCCTATTTAAGTGTCAATGGGTGACTCATAGTTCTATCACGGATGTCAATTTAAACATAATGTCTTTTAATTACTTTAAATAGAAAATACTCCCTCTACCCGTTTCATGATTCACACTTTTTTTTAAATTAAGCAAATTAAAAAAATAGATGGAAAGAAAAAATATTGTGAGTGTAAAGTAAAATAGGAGAGAGAATAAGTGGAGAAAATAGTAAATTTAAAAAGTGTTATGAGTATAATAGTGAAATAGGAGAGAGAATTAGTGAGTGAAATAGTAAAAATTCATTGTCATTTTAGGAAAGGTAAAACTTTTAACGGGACATCCATTTTAACAAAAAGTGAAGCTTGAAATGGGACGGAGGGAGTAGATACTTTTTTTCGTCTAGACTTAAATCATATTAACTTTTTTATCATAATATTTAATAAAAATTAAGAAAAAGTGAGTGGAAAAAAATGTTATGGTATGAAAAATAAAATAAGAGAGAGTATAAGTGAGAAAAATAGTAAATAAATTATTGTGACAAATATGACAAATGAATTTCATTAAATATAAAATATAAAACCTTTATTATTTTAAATAGTCTAATTTAATATGAAACGAACGAAAATGGCAAAAATGTTGCAATAAGATGCATCAATTTGTTAGTGTATAATGAATAATTTTTTTTTAATAAACAATCATTTCGAAACAAATGTTTTTACTATTTGCATTCGAAATAAAAAAAATACTTTTGACATTTATTTGGGGGTGGAGAGGGTACCTTTTATTTTTATAAGTATGATTGAAGGGAATTGGAAAACAAAAGGGAAGAAGATAAAAACTAACAAAAACAGAAGAAAGGGAAAGAAAATGGTTAAGATTGATATAAAGGGTAATTTTGTAAGATATTGAATTATTTTTCAAACTTTAATGAATATAATAAATAAGTAAATTAATTATGTGGTGACAATAGTTATTCCATACTTCAAATTTTTACAAGTCAAATATATTTATTATAAAATGAAGAGAATACTGCACTTTCATTCAAAAAATGAATGTATATTTTTTTTGTTTTAAGGAATATTTGAAAGTGTATTTCGTATTAAATTTTATGGTAGATGCATAAATATTTTTTGGGTAAATTATAAAATAGGGCCTAACTTTCACGGGATAGTAGCAGTTTGGGATCTGACGTCTAAAATTTAGAGAAATAGGGCCTGGTTTATCACTTTGTTTGCAAAATAGGATTTTTTAACGGATTTCGTTAGAAAAGTCAGTTAACACACATGTGATTTGAACATAATTGACGAAATGAATCAGTTTAAAATGCGTATTAGTTCTTAAGAGGTTAAATGAACTTAAAGTTGTATAATATAAAATTTTCAAATTTAAATAATCAAAATTTAAAATAAAATAACTACTATATTAAATTAATTATTTTTTAATATATAATTAATTAAGTCATTTCCTTTCAAATATAAAAATAAATAAATGTTTTTTAATAAATTTTCAAAATTATATGAGAAGTAATTATATTTTGAAAAGTCAAAATTAAAATTAAATAAATACAACTCGCTATACGTACGAACCCACTTAAATTCAACATCACTGGATTCCACCATATCCTCATATGTTTTCAATAAGTCAATAACAACAAAATTCTCAAGCGAATCGTCCATTATTAGGATGAGAACAAGGGGTATTGGGAGGAGACAAAGAAATTGCTTCGATATCAACGGACGTTGACTGTTATTCAACAAACAGAAATTTCGATTCGATGTAACGAAGGAATACAAAGACAGTGCGGGTGTCCAATCGGTTAATAATGGGTATTAAGGAGAGTGTATAGTTCAGTAAATGTTGTGAGTATATAAAGTGATGTAGGAGAGAGAAAATAGGGCAGAGAATAGTTACTAGATAGTTATTGTAATTTTAATAAGTGGTTCACATTGAATAAAGAAGTATTAAAACAAATTCATATTAGGAGTGTGTCTTTTTAAATGAGATACTCAAAATAGAAATTTGTGCATATTATTCGGATGAGACGGAGGGAATAGTTAACATTTTTTGATAAAAAATAACTTGAATAGAGTATTATAGAAGCTAAACTTTTTTTTTGGATTTTTCTAAAATAAATAAATATACTGTATCACAAGACATAGGAGATCATGCATTTTTAGATGAAAAAAATCAATATACTCTACCTCAAATCACTGATGGACCTACCCGATTTTATATTCCTTTCGTTCGTTTCATGTGAGTGAAGAATAAAAAATTAGGCACAAAAATTAAAAAAAAGTAGGGGGGAGAATTAGTAAAATGAGGTGTTTGTGAATATGAAAAAATAAAATATGTGAGAGAATGCGTGAAAGGATTAGTAAGTTGATTGGTGTTGTTAGTATAAAAGTAAAGTAGAAGAGACAATGGGTGAAAGAAATAGTATATAAAAATTGTCATTTTGGACAATATTTAGGGGGTTTTTGTTTTTTTTAAGTGATAAGTCAAATCGATTTCGGTTAGAAAATGGTGAATGATTAAGAGGCAAGAATCGAAACCGATTCCGAATTGGATAAGTTGTTTGATTTTCTATCCGAATTCATTATCTCAAACAGCTTAAAAAAAATTAAAAAAATAAAAAAAATAAAAAAAAATAAACGTAAATGCAATATGAAACAGTAAACAGTTTAAAAAAAAATTAACCAAAACTAAATATGAAACAGTGGCTTTCAGAGGCAATTCAGCAACATTTTAACCACTTAAAATTAAGAGGATTTTAAGAGCCTAACAAGCCTTATTAAAAAAAAAAAAAAAAAACACACTTATTTCTCTAATCCTCTTAATGAATAAGTGTTAAGAGGCAAACAAGGCTTAAAATAAAAAAACAAACGCCCCCTTAGGCTCCTTTTGTTTTCAGGAAAATGTTCGAAAAACGTTTTTCGAAAAACGTTTTTCGTGGTTTACCAAACACCGAAAAATGGGAAAAACGTTTTCCCCATATTCCGGTGTTTGGTAAAACCACGAAAAATGAAGTCAACGGAAAACATTTTCCTGTCAATGAAAAATAGGCTTGTTTCCTAAGGAAAACAACTTCCGGATTTCACCTAAGGAAGTCGTTTTTCGGAAAACTCCTAGCACTCCACCCCCCCCCCTACCCCCCCCCCCAAAAAAAAAAAAAAATTTTTTACTTATTTTTTTTCGAATCCCTGTCTACCCCACCCAACCCCCTACCCCCACCCCGCCTACCCCCTACCCCTACCCTCCCCACCAAAAAAAAAAAAAAATTCTCATTTTTTTTCGCTTCCCGTCATCTACCCCACCCAACCCCTACCCCCACCCCGCCTACTCCCTACCCCCACCCCCACCCAAAAAAAAAAAAATTCTCATTTTTTTTCGCTTCCCTGTCTACCCCACCCAACCCCCTACCCCCACCCCGCCTACACCCCCCCTCCAAAAAAAAAAAATTTTTTTTACTCATATTATATTTTTTTTTAACTCCTCTACCCGTGCCTATCCCACCCACCCATATTAAAATTATTTTTTCACAAACTTCTCGAAAATTGTTTTTCGGAAAGCATTTTCTTAAGATTTATCAAACAAGAGAAAATATTTTTCGAAAAACGTTTTCCTTTTTTGAAAAACATTTTCCTGAAAATCATTTTTCGGAAGTCATTTTCCGTGAAATAAACGGAGCCTTACTCACCTATAACAGACGAATAAAGAAATACTCCCTCCATCCCACAAATATACACATTTTTTGGGAAGGTGCGGAAATTAAGGAGAAAAGTGAAAAAAGTGATGTGTTGTGAGTATAGATGGTTGGGTAGGAGAGAGAAAGTGGAGTAAGTGGATAATGGTAGTTAGTAGAGAGAAGTGGATCTCATTTTTATTTTAAAAAAGTGTAAATTATTGTGAAATGTTCAAAAGGCATAATTTCGTAGATTATCATGAGACGGGGGGAGTAAGTATTCAACTCACGTTGGATTGATGTAGAGAGTATTATACAAGGGGTTAAGTGCCTCCATTGACTTTTGATCTTGTATTTGAAAACGTGAGTTTTTGGGAACATATTTATGTTTCCTTATTTAATTTGTCTTCTATTATGGTAAGAAGATTTTGAGACTTTCATGGAGATTTATAAGTATCTTACTTTTATTAAGAGGTTGTAATTATGTAAATATCTTTTATTTATGTACATAGTTTTATATTAGGACTAACCTACTAATATTTGATTTCCTTGTGAGTGTGTTATATGTTTTCATATAGGAAAAGGAATCTCACAATGGAAGAAGTCGATTGCATGAAGATCTTCTCAATGGTGCACTATAAATACAAGACATTCAGCACAAAGAGAAGCTACGGTTTTTAGAGAGAAAAACATACATACTTCATAGCTTTCGATTGAGTTGTGTTTAGGTTGTGAGCTTACATCCGTAACTCACATCTAGGTTTTCATAAAGTTCTCTTGTTTTACTTCTGATTGAATAAGTCCTACTTGGGAAAGGGGAGTTGTTCATATCATAGAAGGTGATTAGAACTTGTTTAGTATTTTCATATTTTAGTTTTTCACTTATTTGTTTTTGTAAGAAACATAAGTTTTTATAGTGAAAAGTTTTTGGGCGTAAGCCTAGTTTGTCGATCACACGATCGAAGGCGTATATAACTCTTGAGTTATTGCATTTAATTTACTTTTATTTATTTTATTCCGCCGCATTATCTCGTGGATGTGTGGACGATTGTGAGACACATCTCGTACTCACATCCTTTGCCTATTGCGTGATCCAAGTTTCCTAGCTACACGAAACTTTCAATTGGTATCGAGCCAACTCTCGAAATATTACCGAGTGTTGATCCGAAAGTGTAGTCATTATGGAATGCCAAAATCACCAAAATAGGCCTCCTGTCTCGATGGCACAAATTATTCTCTTTGGAAGTCTAAGATGCGAAATTACATCAAAAGTATTGATGAAAGAGCTTGGATGTGCATTCTTGTTGCATGGCAACCTCCTACCGTGGAGAAAAAGCCATCTTACGGTGTTGGTGAGTCCTTCTTTGAAAGAAAACACGAAGAACAATGGACTCTTGATGAAATACAAGCCGCTAATTACAATTCAAAAGCCATGGGTGCTATTTCCACCATGTTTCGGGAATATGTACAAGCTTATAACAAATGAAAGTATAGCAAAAACTGCTTGGGATATTTTGCAAACTCAATGTGAGGGAGCACCAAGTGTGAAGGCTACCAGGCTTAGAATTTTAATGGATAGGCCTGGAAAGTTACTTCGAATGGAAGAAACCGAGGATATTGTGTCATATGCCGCTAAGATTCATGAGATTTCAAATGAATGCACAAGTCTAGGAGAATCTATCTCCAATGCAAGACTTGTTAGTAAGATTCTAAGGACCTTGCCTGAGAGGTTTAACATTAAAGTAGCTGTGATTGAAGAAACAAAGGACACAAATACTGTAGGTCTTGACACCATCATAGGAATCTTGACTGTGTTTGAGCTTAACCTTGAGGCTCGAAGAAAAACAAAACACACGAGTCTTGCCCTTAAAAGTGCCGCCGCTCTACCAAGAGAGCTTGTGGAATTATCCTCGAAATTGACAAGTCTAATCTTCAAGATGAGGATGTAGCTTTTATTTCAAAGAAATTCAGTTCTATACCGAAAAATAGAAGGATAAGCAAATTCCCAATAGACCTACTTCGATCTTCTTTGAAAAGCCAAAACCTAGCACCGACACCGGATTCAAGAAACCAAGTTTTGAAAATAAATCATCTCGAATCTGTCCAATGTAGGGCATGTCGTGGCTTTGGTCATTATGCCAATGAGTGTGCTAACACACTTAAAAAGAAGGGAATGAGCTTAACTGCTACCCTTAGTGACCGTGAGGATGAGGAAGAAGAAGTGGCTAATATGTCTGTCTTAAATTGCCATTACGTGTTTAATGCCTTTTCGAGATATAGAAGAAAATACTCCGAAAATCCCTTGGATGTGGGCTCGGTTGTGTACACATCCGGTGTCACATCCGAACTAGTGCCGAACTGTTTCTCTATAAAAGGAGATTCAGATGATGAAGATGAAGAAAGAGACATTCCCTATGAGGAACTCTTTGCCACATACAAGGAGCCGCATACGATTGGATGAAAAGATTGGACAAAATTGAGGTACTTGTTAAGGTAAACAAATCTCTGTCGATAAATTGTTTGCTTGTGAAGATGAAAAAGCCGTACTTTCAAAAGAAAATGATGCTCAAAAGGGTACCATTGCAAGACTAGAAGTCCTTGTGACCAAAAGAGAAGTTGACCTTGAAAAATTCAAGAATGAATGTGAAAAAGCCGATAATACTTTTTACTAAGCTAAACAAAAGTAAAATGAAAATGGAAGAAGCTTTTTCCATGGGTCAACGTGACAAGATTGGTATAGGTTTTGAAAATAATTTTGTAAAGGAGGGATATGAGGGTTCTACCTCTAAAAGTGTGAAAAACAAGTTTTTAAAGAAAAAGTCATTCTAAGTGAGAAGAGACCAAGGAAGAGGCATTACATTTGCCATTATCGCCTAGCTCCCCGGTCACATTAGGCCCTTCATTACAAACTCAAGGCCGATAAAAAATCTGGTAGTTTTAAATGCCTCGGATGTGTGAGAAGATGTATGCACATCCTAACACACATCCAGTCAATCCGAGACCTCTGCAACCCAAAAAGAAAACTGTTAAACAGTGGGTAGCCAAACCAATTACCACCTGCAATGTTGTCTACTCTTCCCTCAAGAGTATTGTCTCGGCTCTTGGTATTTTGATAGTGGGTGCTCTAGGCACATGACCGGAAACCAAGGCTGTCCTTCTTGATTATGAAGTAATACATGGAGGGAAAGTAAATTTTGGTGGAGGTGCTCAAGGAAAGATTGTTGGGAAAGGAACCCTAGATGTCAAGGGTCTCCCAAGAATTGCACAATGTGTACCATGTGGAAGGCTTGAAAGCCAACCTAATAAGCATCGATCAACTATGTGATGATGACCTATTTGTGAAGTTTGATAAGCACTTGTGTGAAGTATTTGATAAGGATAATAAATGTATGTTTACCGGTCCTAGATCTGGCGATAATTGTTACCAATTTGGTGACAATCTTTCTTGCCTAAGCTCAAAAGCTAATGATGTCAATCTGTGGCACCAAAAATTAGGGCATGCTAGCCGTAGAACTCGGAAGAACTTCAAAGGCTCAAGCCATTAAAGACCTCCCTAAACCGAACTTCAAGAACCCCGATGTACGTGGTTCATGTCAAAAGGGAAAACAAACAAAAGCATCACATAAAAAGGTCCAACAATGCTCCACAACTAGATGTTTGGAGATGATTCACACCGATTTAATGGGACCTATTGAAGTAGAAAGCTTTGGTAGGAAAAAGTATGCCTTTGTGTGTGTTGATGATTATTCTAGGTACACTTGGGTAATGTTCTTAAGAGAAAAGTCGAAACAATTGGAGAATTCAAGAATTGGTACAAAAGAGTTAGAAATCAGTATGGTCTTAAGGCTGTGAGGATTAGGTCGACTCATGGCACCGAATATGAGAATCAAATGTTCACCAATTTTTGCAATTCTAAGTGGAATCACTCATGAGTTTCTGCACCAATCACCCCACAAAGAAATGGAATTGCCGAAAGAAAGAATAGAACCTTGCAAGAAATGGCTAGAGTCATGCTAAGTTCAAAGAACTTGTCCAAAAATTTTGGGCGTAAGCTTTAAACACCTTGCTTGCCACATTGCGCAATAGGGTGTTCCTAAGAATTGGTAGCACTGTCACCCCATATCAAATTCTCCTTGGAAAGAAACCAACCGTAAAATATTTTCATGTGTTTGGTTGTGTTTGTTATATTCTCAATGATAGAGAATACTGTCCAAGTTTGATTCAAAAAGTGACAAAGCAATTTTCATGGGCTATTCCACCAACAGTAGAGCTTACAGAGTTTTCAATCTCAAAACTAAGACCATTATGGAATCTCGCTAATGTTAAATTTGATGACTCACTTGATCTTAACCTCAAGACTGGCCGAGGATGATGTTTCAGGTTGCTTGCCGGATCGGAAGGATGAAGAAACAGTCTTGAAAAAGCAAAAGAAACTTCCAAAGGCTTTGTTAAAAATGATGAACCCGACAAGGATGTAACCAAGGATGTGGACACATCTCGCTCCACATTCGAACCCACATCTGCACCCACATCCACTCAAACTCCTGTAATCGAGGACAGCCTTCCGATTCCGATCAGGATGATGCTCCGAAGGAAATGTGAATGGGTGTGTGGATAGGTCAAAGGATATCCCTTCAAAATCCAGAAAAACCACCCCACTTCACAAGTTGTGGGAGATGTGCATGCTCAAGTGAGAACTAGACAAAAGGACAAAGTTGATTATAGAAAGATGGCTGGTTTATGGAGTTGCTCCTCGCATACTCCCGTAAGCTTCGTTGTTTTATTTCTAAAATTGAACCTAAGAATGTTCTTGAAGCATTGAAAGATGCCGATCGGATTATGGCTATGCAAGATGAATTAATTCAATTTGAAAAGAATGAGGTATGGACTCTTGTTCCTAGACCCTCACATGGTAATGTCATAGGAACCAAATGGATTTTTAAGAACAAAACCGATGAGCAAGGTGTGATAACTAGAAATAAAGCTAGGTTAGTTGCTCAAGGTTATACTCAAATGGTGGAATTGACTTTGAGGAGACATTTGCTCTGTTGCAAGAATTGAGTCCATTAGGCTTTTGTTAGCCATTGCTTGTTACCTCAAGATTACTCTTCATCAAATGGATGTCAAGAGTGCCTTTTTAAATGGGATATTAAATGAGGAAGCCTATGTTGAACAACCTAAAGGCTTTGTGGACTCTAAATATTCTAATCATGTGTATAACCGAAGAAAGCTACGTATGGGCTAAAGCAAGCCCCTAGAGCTTGGTATGGTAGGTTGACCGACCATTTGCTTCAACTAGGATTCAAGAGAGGTGAGGTTGACAAAACCTTGTTTGTGAGGAGAAACAAGAAAGAGATTCTTGTGGCACAAATCTATGTAGATGATATTGTGTTTGGATCAAATTCGATCCAATGCTAGCCGAATTTGTGGATAGCATGACTTCCACATTTGAGATGAGTATGGTAGGTGAGTTGAACTTTTCTTAGGCTTACAGATTAAGCAATTCAAAGATGGTATGTTCATTTCACGCCTAAGTATGCCAAGAATCTTGTGAAAAAGTTTGAGCTTGAACACTCTTCACATCAAAGAACCCCAATGGGATCTTCCCAAAAACTAAGTCATGATTCGATGGTGAGAGTGTTGATCAAACCCTTTATAGAAGCATGATAGGAAGTTTGCTTTACCTCACCTGCAAGTAGACCCGACATTATGTTCGGTGTATGTCTCGTGCTAGATACCAAGCCAACCCTAAAGTGTCCCATCTTAAAGCATTGAAAAGGATCATTAGGTATGTGAGTGGGACTGTGAACCTAGGTCCGCATTACTCTAAAGAAACAAACACAAATTTGGTTGGGTACACCGATTCGATTGGCCGGAAATAGTGATGATAGAAAGAGTACCACCGGTGAATGTTTCTACCTAGGTAATAATCTTGTGTCTTGGTATAGTAGGAAGCAAAATTGTGTGTCCTTGTCCACCGCCGAGGCCGAATATGTTGCCCTTGGGAGTTGCCGCACACAATTACTTTGGATGAATCAAATGCTAAAAGATTATGGATTAAATAGCAAAGTTTTGACTGCTTTTTGTGATAACAAAAGTGCCTTGGACATATCTAAAAATCCTGTTCAACATTCTAGAACAAAGCACATTGATATTAGACATCATTTCATTAGAGATCTTGTAGAGCAAAAAACTGTGTGTCTGGAATTTGTTGGGACTGAAAACCAATTGGCTGATATATTTACAAAGGCATTAGATTTGGAGAGATTTTCCTCCTTGAGGAAGTCTCTTGGCTTGTGTGATATCTAAGGTTGTGAGACCGATGTGTCTCACATCCTCTAACACATCTCGTAGATTAGTTTAATCGAAAAAAAAAAAAAAAAAAAATCATAAAAGAAAAATCCAAAAATATCATGCATTAGCACGAAATTTCTCAGTGTGGTCACTTGTGAGTCTTCATCTTTGACATTATTTTTGATCACTTAATTGTGAGTATTTCCTGTCCATGTTATCTTTTGATAACTTGGTATAACCTTCCTAGGTACCTCACAGTGGGTGCTAAAAAGGAAAAAAAAAAATTTATATATATGTGTGAGAAACAGCTGCTTCACCCTTAGTATGAAGCCATACCATTGTGATCAAGTGATTTTCATAAGAAATCTTGAAGTCAAACTTGATAAGATCATTGGGAAAAAGGGCTATCTTTGGGATCAAGTAAAGTGAAAGCTACTCACATTGCAAAAATCCACAACAAAAAATTGGTGGATGCATCCTAGAGGCTGTGCAGATTGGATTACTGCTCATTGACTTTTTGTGATCTAAATGTGTCCCAATATGTGACTCACATCCTATGCCACATCCATAAGCTGAGAATATTTCCTTCACTTGTGTGTTTGCATCATGCTAGGCATATTGCATTTTAGGACATATAGGAGCTTTGTAAATATGTTAGTTAATTAATTTTCTCTCTTAATTCACTCTTTGATTATATAGGTTTTTGATCTCCAATATCTTTTATGAAAGAAAAAGGTGTGTATCAATCCTTGTTTGAAAAGGTTGAAAAATTCTTTTGGGATTCTGTTTTGATTAAAGATATGGCCGAAGTATTTTTTGTTCCCATAAAAATCTTACAAAATCTTGATTTATTTTTGATCCCTTATTTTCTTGGAAGGTGCTTGTGTGTAGTAACCTCAAAGGTTTCTAGCCGTTGGAGGACTTCTAAGGATTTTGTGGTATGTTAAACCTGTTTGGAGAAGGATTCCTAATTTTAGTAGGAAAGGGGGAGCTGTGAGTATTTAATATACCTCACATCCGTCCCATCCCCCATAAACCTTGACAAAACCCTTTGTTCTTCCTCCTCTTTGCACACAATCTCACACACTGTGCATTAATTTCTCTTTGCACCGTTCAACCAACCCAAATCACACTCTGTTAAATGGCCGAGCATTCGAACATTAGAGAAGAAGATGTTCTTGACATTGTTCCTATTTCAATAGCCAAAAGAGAGGATTCCATACTCCTAAATCCTGTAATCTCAAAGTTTCTTGCGGATTTCTCCTCTCCATCACCCTCGTCTGATCCAACAATGGAAGCTTCTTCTCCCAAATCTCCGTCATCGGGAACCAAATGTCGTTTCAACCGATGAAAACCCTAAAGCTCCATCCTCTCCGGTGATCCCACCATCGGATGTCGCCATTGCCGAGGAACCTTCTTCAACTAAGAAGAGGAAGTTGTCTCAAGTAAAACCCCCAAAGTCCGCTTCAACTTCCGGCCCAACGTGCTCTTCGTCGATCCGGTAGTGGTTCGCAAGCCGTCGAGTCTCGACAAAGCCAAGAACCTAAAGAAGCCTGGCGGGAAATCTTCAACTCGCTATTGTTCTTGAAGAAGAAGAAGAAGATGAGGTAATAATTCCCTTGTCGGGACTAGGGCTAAATCATCTATTCCCCTTCCTCTCGTTAGTGGTCCCGCCGTTACCCCTTCCGTGGTTGTTCCCCTTGTTGAATCGCTTATCCTGTTGATACTCCCCATGTTGAACCTTTCGATCCATGTTGAGACCGTTCCCCTACGCAGTAGTCTGTTGAGCCAATTGCTCCTATTCCTCCCATAATCTCATCTCGATCCCATTATCCCCCTATTGTTTCTCCTTCCGAGGATATTTTGTCTACTCCCGTTGTTGAGCCCTCTGTTCCTTGGTGTCTAGTCCCGTTGAGGACTTTATATCCTTTAGTGATGAAGAGCCCTTAGCTAAAATTTTAATGGATTTAAAGGGTAAGAAAAAGATGGCCGCAATCGACTTAGAGCCTTTTGATGATGAAACCGACTCAAGTTCGGATGATGATGATACCGCCTCAGATGAGAACTACAAGCTAGGAAGAGAAGAACTTGATCAGAAAAAGAAGACCAAGAAATTGATTCCACCGATGCCGATGACACCGAGGTTGAACCCATTATTGTTCCATTCCCGTGAAGGATGTGTCTAAGGATGTGCCCACATCTAGACGCACATCTACTCGAAAGAAAGCCGAACAGGTATGTCATCTTCGTTTCTGCGGTCTCTACCCCCAAACCCTTTTCCAAAAGTTTTTATCCAAAAAGGCTGGCGATAGGTTTACCTTAATTTCCTCTAAAGCCTTTGTTGTTGAGATGAAAAGGGATAGGAGACTTTTACTAAACTTGGTATGGACAAGTTTTTGAGGAAAAGAGGATTATTCTTGATCGTGGACCATCCCCTTCCCTTTTACCCCAAATTGGTTTATGAGTTCTATGCAAATGCGCCTAAGGGATTAGATAAAACTTATCCTCATTCTCCTGGTGATTATGTTAGAGGAGTATTTGTTCCTTTTACTCCTTCTATCATCAATGATTTTCTTGGGTTGTATGATCATTTGGATGATGTGGTTTCTATTGAGGATGATGATCTTGTGTCTGCAATTATCCATGGCAAGGTAACCTCTTGGCCGCAAAGCCTAAAGATTTAGGGAGTGGCTCTTTATCCTCCCTTTCTTGTTTTCTCCACACTATCTTAGTTGCCAATCTTTGCCCCTCAAATAACAAAACCTCTGTCACTAGGGTGCAAGCTGATCTTCTGTATAGATTGGGAATTAAGAGGCACATTAATTTTGGGGAATTTATCTTTAGGAAAATTTGTGATTATGGTGAGTCTCCATCCAAGAAATGGTCATTACCTTACCCTTCCTTGATATCCCAAATTCTCATTGCCAATGGGGTAAAGGCTGAGAAAGGAGAAGAAAGAGTTGATAATTTTGCCTTATTTAAGGAATCCAAAACTACTGTTAGACCCTAAGCAAAGGCATGTTGATCTCCTGTGGGTACCTCTCCCGAAATTACTATGCCAGGATGTGGATACATACGAACCCACAAACCGTAGCTCCATTTGATGTTCGATGAAGGATTTAGATGCTTTGAGATTGCAGGCCGAAGCTCAAGCTCAAGCCTCCACCGCCCATGCCAACAACCTTAAAGCACTTAAGGATAATCTTCTCGAAATGGCATGCTTCACTTTCTGCGCTCAAAAAAGGGGAGATGCGATCTTCTTCTTTGCTTTTGGAGGAGATAAAGTTTGGAACAACTTCTTGTAATACGCTACTAGTTGGAGGGGCCGGGAACTTTAACTTAGGGGAGAAAAGTTTTTTCTGAATTGATGGTTTTTAAAGACAATTTTAATTTTCTGTTTTAGTTTGTTAGTTTTAAAACAATGGTTTGTAATAGCTTTAAGTAGGACATGGCTGAATGGTTTTTGCTTTTGCTTAATGAACCGCTAGTATTCTCGTTCTAATTTTGTTTTGCGGTTTTTATGTGTGGATGTGTATACACATACGGACCTGTACATCCATTCAGGGGGAGTCATGCTCTTTCTATATTCTGTGGTCATAATATTATGTTTGTTATAAATCTTTGGTTTTGACCAGAAAGTCCAAAATAGGGGGAGATTGAAAACGTGAGTTTTTGGGAACATATTTATGTTTCCTTATTTAATTTGTCTTCTATTATGGTAAGAAGATTTTGAGACTTTCATGGAGATTTATAAGTATCTTACTTTTATTAAGAGATTGTAATTATGTAAATATCTTTTATTTATGTACATAGTTTTATATTAGGACTAACCTACTAATATTTGATTTCCTTGTGAGTGTGTTATATGTTTTCATATAGGAAAAGGAATCTCACAATGGAAGAAGTCGATTGCATGAAGATCTTCTCAATGGTGCACTATAAATACAAGACATTCAGCACAAAGAGAAGCTACGGTTTTTAGAGAGAAAAACATACATACTTCATAGCTTTCGATTGAGTTGTGTTTAGGTTGTGAGCTTACATCCGTAACTCACATCTAGGTTTTCATAAAGTTCTCTTGTTTTACTTCTGATTGAATAAGTCCTACTTGGGAAAGGGGAGTTGTTCATATCATAGAAGGTGATTAGAACTTGTTTAGTATTTTCATATTTTAGTTTTTCACTTAATTGTTTTTGTAAGAAACATAAGTTTTTATAGTGAAAAGTTTTTGGGCGTAAGCCTAGTTTGCTGATCACACAGATCAGTAAGCGTATATAACTCTTGAGTTATTGCATTTAATTTACTTTTATTTATTTTATTCCGCTGCATTATCTGTGGATGTGTGGACAGTTGTGAGACACATCTGTACTCACATCCTTTGCCTATTGCGTGATCCAAGTTTCCTAGCTACACGAAACTTTCAGTATTAAATTAGTACTATTCAATTTTAAAAATTTGATTTTTACTATTAAAAATTTGAATTTTTCCCATTTTAAAAGTTGGATTTTTTCACTTTTTAAACTATAGATATTACATTATACTGTTCAAAATAAAAATAATGTAGTATGCATTTCAAAAAAAAAAAAACCACTACCTCAAATTGAAAGCCTCTTCTTTTTTTTTTTTTAATGGAAAATTCATGGTTCAATTCTCTCCCAACATTTAATTGAAAATTGTGTAAATATTAAAATCAGAATAATATACTCCCTTCGTCCCAAAATATTTGTCCCATTTGATTTTTTTTTGAACTTTGATCACAAATTTATGAGAAATTAATCATGTTTATGAAATTCTAAAAGTTATTGTTGATAATATTATTAATGGTGAATCAATAGAAATTTTTAGAATTTCATGACATAATTAAATTATCATATATTTGTGGTCAAAGTTTAATAAAAAAATCAAATAAAACAGACATTTTGGGACGGAAGGAGTATAATAAAAAATGTAAAGAATAGAAAAAAAAAATGAAGATCAAGTAAAGAATAAAAAACGAAATCAAGGGAGGAGAGGAGACCATGCGTTTTTAAATTCAAGAAACGACAACGTAAAAAGGGGGGTTGAATAAGCGGCACCCACTACACTACACTAGACTGAACCTGGGATACCGTCTTCTTTGACCTCAATTCTCGCCTAGGGGACGCAGTTGTCGGTAGTGATCCTTGATTTCCCGCCTATCCATTCCCACGTACACGTAAATTCTATACTTACAATCCACGCCCCACTTACCAAAGTGGCCTTGGTCCAGTGATACGTTGGTGGCCTTTCGAAGGAGAGGTCATCGGTTTGATTTTTCTCAAGGAGAGTTTTTGTGGTTTAATTTTTATCTTGGTTCAGGGTTCTTTGGAGCCTTCCGGAGAACATTCGTGTAGTTAAGAAGCGATATTCTTTGAGCCAGATCCTCGGTGTGGGGAGTTCGAATCTTGACAGGAGTAATGGAGCGGCGGTGGTGTTGTAAGAGTGATGTAATTGTCTCGGCGGGAAGCGGTGAGCGGCCGATTGATGATGTAAGAGTGATGTAAATGCCTTGTAGGAGAGGCTCCCTTGGGGCTCACGGAGTATAAAGTGCTACCACCCCGACCGCATTAGCAAGACATCCCGCGATTTACCTCCACCAGCATACTGTGAGGTCGGTACCTGGTGGTCCAGGATTAGTCCGGCAAAGCTGAGAACCTGGGTATCAAAAAAAAAAAAAATCCACACCCCACTCTTTCAAAATTTTAGTATCCATTTTCATTTCTTAAATGTTTATTACTCTTTGCATTTAATTAGTCGTAACCTTGTCAATTATGCGAATTTGGTTAAGTTGGGTCGAGTTGTAATGGGTTAATGAGTTGAAATAGGTCGGTTTGCTATAATTCATTTATGTTAACGAGTTAAATGGATCGTGATGACGCCACAGCTTTAGGGGTCAGGAGTGGTTCAAGGATATCTGGCTAGGATATATTTGGAGGATTTGTGTACCTAGATCACAACACAAACAAGCACCGTTAAGGTCAAAGTTGGATGTTACTCCAACTCAGGCCCTCGGGTGTCAGAGTAAGAATACTGAGTAATAAGGCTTTGAATACCTTTGGAGTGTGTGTGTGTTTAGGTTTAGAGAGTAAAAGAGCTTACTCAATTGTATATGGAACTTACCTTGCCCAAGGGGGTAAAGGCCTTCTATTTATAGGCAATGACATGGTGCTTGTTGAGGTAAGCAATGAGATCAGCCCTAGGGGGCACTTTGGTATTTGACCGCCTACACGTGTCCGCAGCCTAATTGGTCTGTCGGGGAGGGAACATTGACTGTTCAAGGGACATGGCTGAAAGGGACATGAGCCGTGTGGCGGCTGGGAGCATTAAATGGAATAGTAGGCGCTGACCGAGCCGCATTGAATGCGTGATGGGGAGCCGGCAAGTGGCTGTCGAGCCGGTAAGCTAACTTGCTCGCAAGGCTTGACATTTAACCGGAAGAGCCTCGCGCCCGCGGCCAACGCTCAGGCCCGCTGGCCAAAGATATATGACGCGAGCACGGTTGATGCGGGCATGACTCATGCGGGCACGCATCCAAATGAGTAGGGTTTCAAGGGTCCTCGACGGGGGGACGAACCGAGGAGGGACACGGTCTTGACCACAAAGGGCCTATTTGTCCGCTGCCTTCCCTCCAGCGGTCTAGGAACTGCCACGCCACTGGTTCCTTGGACTAGACCGAGCGCGGGCCCGGTCCAATAGATCCGGGCTCATCAATGGCCCCTAGCTCCAAGTGTGATTATTTATGGTCCGAGTGAGGAGCTACTAGAAGCTCTGGCCGCCTCAATGCTCCTCACGCGAGCACCGGTGTTGGCGTTTTCCTTGTTTGTTGCTTGGCCCTACGGGCAAAGGGAACGTTCGGGAGGCACCGAGTGAGTGACACGTGGTCCTCGTGCATGGTGTGCCTCCCGCTTAACAGGTGGGCCCTCGCGATGAAAAGACGGGTTAGTGGGTACGTCGTGGGTACGTGTCGCTCATCCAAGGGGGTAATAAATGCAAAAGGTATTTAATTTTTCGAATTTTCAAACGTTGGAAACGGTTCATGGTCCGAGGTTGGATTTGTGGGCTAATTAATACGGGTTAACGGTTAACCCGTATAGGTAGGCCTTATAAATACCAAACCCTTAAACCCCAAACACTTTTACCGTTTCCAAATATTCAAAGAGCTTTAGAGAGAGAAATTCTTGCACGCGAATCTGTGCAACCGTTTTTCCGAATCCACCTCTCAATCCTTCCCTCGTAAGTAATCGTTAGGTGTTTTTTCTTCTTCATCTCCCTCTCGTTTTTCTTTTCTTGGTTTTACGAACAAAAATGACCACTCGAGAGTTTGGACCCCGCCGTCCCATAGGAGTTAGGAGATGGGAGCACTCCAGGACTGCTTTGCCGTTTGTAAACGGACAGGGGGATATTTAGGAAGGTAGGCCATGGGTGGCTTAGATTATCCCTCGAGTGCTTCCGGTATTTACGCGAAAAATCCCAATGGGGGCCTTTTGTCCCACCCCTGGTTGTGGGAGGCCAAGGATAAAAGGGTAAAAGGAACGGTGATGTTTTGGTGTTGGGGGATACCAAAGAGGGCCGAGAAATTTTGTGATGGGGGTTTTGTGTGTTTCCCGCGAGAGAGGCTCGGCTACGAACGCCATCGAACTAGTGAGGAGAGCGATTCGCGTCCCCGAAGTAGTTTGTGGATCGGGAAAAGTGTGAACTGATGGATCTGAACAAACCCGCTGATGCGGGCACCGTGCACGGACTCGAATGACCCTTTAGATGTTCTCGCCCATAAGGACCATCTTTCCCCCCGTTGTGCCCGCGGCCCCTAGGGCGAGGACAATTGAGCTGAGCAGCAGCGAGGAACTTGACCCCCTTGACTTCGAGGTGACTGGAACTGGTGAAGTTGAATCGGAGGTGGCCCCTGCCCGTGGTGACCCCACCGGTCTCTTTGGCTCCTCGAGCTCGGAGACCGAAGAAGATGACCACGGAGAGGGGATAGGAGGGCACGGGGACCTCCAAGAAGGCCGCCGAGACCACCAATATAGTGGATGCCTTCGAGAGCTCGACTCCGAGGAGGAGGAGGAAGTGATTGTGGCCCCCGCCCGAAACAAAGGCAAGAGGCCGCCAGTGGAGGTGAATCCTGGCCGTGGCCGTAAGAAGGCCAAGGAGGTGGCCACCATAGACTGGGAGGAGGACATTTATGAGGTTTATAACGTGGACCGCAACGCCTACCGTGTCCGCACCTTAGGACATATTCATCTGAAGGACAAGGACAAACTGCGGCCAGAGACGATGTAGCCGATGTCCGCGAGGACAATAGGGCTGCATTTTTATGGAGCCCAGCTTTGAGAACGGATTGAGGCCGCCACGGACCCCTTCTTCTATTTCTTTACGGAGTTCAACTCCCGCCCGCCTACGCACTCCGACTCCCAATGCCATCCGAGCCATTGTCTCCTTCACACTGCGTGCATTCACGGGTTATGAACCTACCATCAGCTGGGCTCTACGCTTACTATCGTAACCAAATTAGCCGCGGCATTCCGAGCCCGAAGGCTAGGAACTACTCTACCAGGACCTTCTCTCCTCCCTCCAACAAGTTTGACCGGTGGAACCAGAGGGACATCCCGGTGATCGAGTCTAGATTCGGATGGCCCTTTTCCAAACCTTCACACCCGTCCCTATGAAGGTGGCCGCTAGCAAATATCCGGACCCTTCCTCGGCCGATTCACCGCGCAGAAATGACCATAGAGAGGAAGGCATCTGGCCCTTTACTTGGACAGCGGGATGAGCCCGTATATGACGTGGGCGCCATAGTGGAGGATGAGCCCCTCACGATCTACTCGGGGTGGCTCCCTCGCAGGAGGGCGCCCCACATGCCCCTGAGTAGTGATAGAGCCTCCGCCCGCGACCCACGATTGGCGGGTGCACGAACATTACCCGCCCGAGGCGACCGTAAGACCCGTATGCCGGGCGCCGAGTGCGATCCCCGAAATAATTGGTCTCCGATTCCTCTATGAAACCTGTTTGCCAATTTACTTTGCTTTTGATTTTTTGAATCGCTTTGCTAACCATTTTTCTTTCCCTCCGCAGTAGATCCGGACTGCATACAATTTACGATGGCTCCTCCACTAAGCGCCGCTCAACCGAAGGCCAAGAACATGAAGGCCAACAAAGAAGCCGCCCGAAGAGGCGTAATGAGATGGGAGGGGTTCCCACAAAAGACAAGACCGTGCTCGTTGCGAGCAGAAAACCGGGGATCCTCCGCCCGCTCCCGTAATCATTCTCAAAACCGGAATCTCGCTCCACCTCCCCGGGGTCCTCCACCACCCACCGCCGTCCGGGCATCATCTCCCGGCCGCACTATTGCCTCTCCGGCACAACTGTGAGCACCCAAGAAAAGGACCGAGAGAGAGGCCGACTCGACGCACAGGAGAGGTCTTCGAAGACCTGAAAGTGGGGGATACCCCTAGCCGTAGCCCTCCAACCGCCGCCACTACCTCTACCATCGCTCCCTCCGCCGCGGGGACAATTTGCTCGGTTGCCTATCCGATTTCCTCCTTGGCCACCCGCGAGGAGGCATGGGAGAAAAGGAAGCAGTGGGGGACGTGCCCGCCATTACCGGGGTAGACCTATATGCCCGCCCGCCCAAAATTCTCGCCGTGGGCATTGGGCCGATCAACCGGCTCTTTGCTCGACTTCTACCACCAGTGGCCGAGAAGGAGAACCCGTCGGCCACGATGGGGGATATTGGGGTTGCCTCTTACCGAGGTAGGGACCTTTCTTCCGCTCCCTCACTTAGCCTTTGATTTTCCACCTAATTCGACTTTCTTCCTCGCAGGTGGGCAACAAGGCCATGAGGCTCCGGAGACTTGTGACATTGTCCGGCCCGAGGCTTGCCAAAGGCAATACCAAGGACCCGGCGGGCAAACTCCGCGAACCGGAGCGAGGCCCGGGAGAAGGTGGGTACTACGAGCTCCCTCCCCGGATGCCAAGGAAAAGGAGTTCGCGACCATGGAGTCCGATCCGAAGGGCTTCCAGGAGCGGGTGACCGAGCCGAGCAGAGCCTAGAAAAGGCAAAGGGTCGGCGGAATGAGCTCCGCGGCACAAGACCAAGCCGGAGCAAAGAAATGAAGAGCTCGCAACCAAACCGGGAGCCGCGGAGGAGTCGGTCAAACTCCCGGGAGGCTAAGGCCGATGAGCTCTCCGAGAAACCGCTACCCCTTACGCAGCTTTGAGCCAAGAGAGGGAGAGGATGCCGGCCGAGGCTCGCGAAGAAGTCAGAGAGGAGTATAAGAACTCGACTCGTTCACCGCGGAGTGCTTGGCCCAAGATGAGGCGTGTCCTGGACACGTATCCGGAACTTCGCGGCCACGGCATGTTCTCCGTGCAGCCAGTTAAGCCGTAATTGGCTCACCGGTTGCTACCGATGCGGAGTGTGTGCCCGGCATGCGCTAGTTCCTCTGTCCGAGGAAGAGGTCAAGGGTTTGATCTCTCTCGCAGCGGCCTCTCTCGCCCGGTGGCCGAAGTGATCGCCCTGACCGATCTCCGAACCGGATGCTCTGCGCTTCGGAGACAACCCTTTATCCTTGGGGATGCCCCGGCTCGGAGTTCTTCCAGGGGACCACTGGAGACCTCTTTCCTTCGCGGGCAGCTCCGGCCCAAATTCTCACCGAGCCCATCTCCGACCCTATAACGAGATTCCGATGACCCGTCTTCCTTCCCCAACTCCAACTTCGAAGCGGGCACAGATGGCTGTGCGGCCAGGAGATCGCAGATGCACCAAGGACCAAGCTCCTACAGTTTAGGATTTTTGCTTTTTCTTGTTGTAGTAGAATAGGATCTCTTTTTGTAATAGTGTAGGAATTTGTAAATACTTTCTTAATATAAATAGAAGCATTTTTCTCAACTTGGCTCCTTTATTTTTATCTTAATTGCTTGTCTCGTAGGCTATTTTGAGTAGTTTGGCAATCTTCGAGCATCTTAATACTTGCATTCTCGCCTTATCACTTTTTCCAGCGTTTTTGACTTGCAATTAACTTTATACTCTCCTTCTGTGGCGCAGCCTAAGTAGGCCCTTTGCCCGCATTTTTTGAGTTTTCCTAACTCTTTATTCAAAATCCTTAGGTTTTGTGAGAGTCGCCTTATTCTTCTATGATCGCGTTTGTTTAGCCTTGTGGAAAAGTTAGGGGTCTTGACCCCGCTTGTCTATTTGGCTTTGTTAAACTAGTTTGATCACTCTCATCCATTTACACTTATTCCCGGCCTTGAGTGTGGTGTAAGTCAAAAGTAGCTAAGGCAAGCATACTTTCATGTAGGCATACTGAAGGTGGCCGTGAGGCTATTGTCCGCGCAATGTAAAAGGTAGGAGCATATTTTAGCATAGAGGCCCTTTAACCCCGGCATCCGTATCCCCTTATTGGAGGTTCTCACTTATTTGACCCTTTATTCAAAAACTCCCTAAGGTTTTTCGTGAGGGTCTCGTGGCGATCTGGTGAACGGGCTTATATGTAGGCCTTTGTCACATACAGGCATGCGAGTAACGGCCCTAACGAGGTCCTTCGCGCAATTAGTGGGTCCGGACTTCAGGTCATTGTCCCCACTAGAGTCCGTAGGCACGGGCATCATGGCCTTTGTACCTACGTTCATCTATATCCACCTATTTTTGGTGGTGTCACGCGAGCAGGAGAGAGTCCTCCCCGCGATCATAGTACGGATCGTAATGGATCTTTGTACATATATAGGCATGCGGATCCTTAGATCTTTGCGCATCAGTAAGTAAGAGCTCATATGTTGGCTCTTGAACTTACTGGCATCCTCACGCGGGCATCCACCTTAGCTTTTGAGGCTGGTGGGAATTGATTTTTGCATCAAAATATGATGATAACTTCTCACTTATATACATATAGTCTATACTCCTTCCAAAAAATTACAAAGACTTCAAAAGAAGTATCTCTTAAGGTGGTCGCTATTCCAGGCGTGCTTAAGCTCTTCTCCCTCTTTTGGTCGCAACATATAGGTGCCTTCTTTGACTATCTTTGTGACCTCATATGGACCTTCCCATTTCGGGACGGCTTGTTGAAACTGTGGTTGGGTCCCTGGACCTCTACGCTTCGAGTACCCGGCCTCCAACCGAAAACTCCTCTTATTTACTCTTTTATCATGGTGCTTCTTCGCTCGTTTGTAGTTCACCATTTTTTCATGTGCCCGCATTCTCTTTCCTTCGAGATCGTCTGTGTCACACCTTCGTTTGCCTCGTTTCGAGACTCGTCGAAGTATGTGACTCTGTACGAGGGTAGGGCTACCTCAACTGGAGCCATTGCCTCTGACCCAAACGTGAGCGAGAAGGGAGTTTCCCCTGTTGAATTTCTTATCGTGGTGCGGACAACCCATAATGCGATCTGGAGCTCGTCCAACCAACGTCCTCCTCGTCCTTCCAAATTTTTCTTTAAGGCAGTTAGGACTAGCTTGTTCGCGGCCTCGCCTTGACCATTTCCCCGAGGATAGGCAGCTGCCCGGACTTACGGTGTTGCACCTTCATTCTCACACATTCGGCAGTTGAATTTTGCGGAGAATTGGGTGCCATTATACGAAATTATTGCTCGGGGAACCCCAAATCGACAATAGATGTGGTCGTGGACAAAACTGATAGTGTTATCCTCGGAAATAGTGGCCAAGCCCTTTGCTTCCGTCCACTTGGTAAAATAATCCACGGCCACCACAGCATACTTGATGCTTCCTCTAGCAGATTGGAAATGGTCCAATAAGATCTATCCCCCACGTATCAAACGGCCACGATGGTACTACCAAAGTCCGCTCCGTTGATGGTAGTCTAGGGATGTCCGCAAATCTCTCGGCACTTATCACATTTTCTAACATACTCCTCGCGCATCCCTTCTCATTGTGGGCCAAAAGAATCCTTGGAATTTGATCTTGTCTGAGAGGGTGCGAGCACCTGGATGTCCGCCACAAACTCCTTCATGAACCTCATAGAGTAAGTTGGTGACCATGTGAGTCTTAACACATCTTAGTAAAGGCTTGGTGAATGATCGCCGAAAAAGCACCCCATCGAGGACGAGGTATTTCGCGGACACCGTTACGATGGCTCTAGCCTTTACCGGATCCTCGGGGAGGGTTTGCTTCTCGATGTAATCCTTCATTTCATCCACCTGGG